>ONZH01024279.1:0-35441 GCA_900303285.1 Rhinella marina
CACGCAAATTTACATAGGCAGATCAGCATGCATTTTACTTTCTTGTGGACATACTCTCAATGAACTTCAGATGTGTATGCAAATTTCCATCTGTCATCAGTCAATAAACAAAATCTAATCCTCCATAGTTCACATAAACTAACACATTTTTAGCAATCATTCATGTTCCAAAAAAAAGAAGTAGATTCTGTTTTGTATTCTATTGACACTCACGAATTCTGGTGTACAAGTTGATTGAAGTCTTCGTCTTCAAAGGTGCTGGAAATTATCCTCAGGCACAGTTATTTTTCTGAGGATGACATCTATTTTTAAAAAAAAGACAAGAAAGAAGAAAAGCGGCAGTGCCTCATGTGAAGAACCCCAAGGATCTTAGCAGCAGTTGGTCTATGTAAGTATCCTACTTACATTGTAGTGTTGTGGAGCCACAACTGAAAGAGCTCACTTCCTAATGCTGGTATCCGGGTGGGGGCAATACAGATTCAGCAGCTCAACTTTTAAACCTTCAAAATGATCAGACACCTACTACATTACTACAGTAATATCGCCAAGCCTACATTTCCTGTGGAATATAAAAAAATAAGAAAAATATCTCCTCTACCATTGTAAAAAAAAATCAAAGAATCCATCAAAAACTTCTCAGTTAAGTTTTTACACACATCTACGCTTTGACTTTCACATATAAAGAGCAATATGCAATACATGATTTGGCACTCCGCAGCATATCTTACAAAAAGGCTCATACACACATACTGTAGGCACGCTTTTATACAGACATAAACACTAGTGATGAGAGAGCATGTTCGGGCGATGATATTCGGTGCTCGAGTCCCCCCCCCGCATGCTAATTAGCCAGTTAGCCTGTGGGGAGGTACTGGCATTCACTGTAATGCCGTAGCCATCTTGGCTACTGGCATTACAGTGATTGGCTGGACGGGAACGCGTCATCGGGTGCTATATAGCACCCAGTGACATGTGACGGACTCAGACCGAGTTAGGGAGAGCTTCTGCATGGAGGGACAGATAGTGTAGGGAGAAAAATTGGCTAGGCAGGGCTAGTATTTCTGCTCAAAAGACCCAAACGCCCTTTTAAGGGCTATTGTGATATCTGGCTACAATATTGTTTTTTTTAGGGGGGGTTAAAAATTGCCCAAGGTGACCTGACCTTAATGCCACCTGCGCAGCTGGTGCATTCTAATACTTTCTGTATCCTATATACCTGACATCCATTGCTATTTTTTCTGCCACTAATCAAGCCGACAGTTCCTCATCTGCGTCTGCTGTATATAACGTTTGTGCAAGGAGGCCCAGATAATGTAGGGATAGGATTTGGCTAGGCAGGGCTAGTTGTTTTGTTAAAAAGACACAAAAGTCTATTGTTATATCTGGCTGCAATTAATTTTTTTCTGTTGGGGCAAAAAGAACGCAAGTTTGCCAGACGCTAACACCACCTGCAGAGCAAGAATTATAACGTGTCTGTAGTCTATATACCTGACATCTGTTGCTATTTTTTTCTGCCACTAATCAAGCCGACAGTACCTCATCTGCGTCTGCTGTATAATGTTTGCGCAAGGAGGCACAGATAATGTAGGGATAGGATTTGGCTAGGCAGGGCTAGTTGTTTTTGTTAAAAAGACACAAAAGTCTATTGTTATATCTGGCTGCAATTTTTTTTTTTTCTGTTGGGGCAAAAAAGTTTGCCTGACCTTAACACCACCTGTGCAGCTTGTGCATTAGAACATTGCTGTATCCTATATAGCTGAGATACGGTGTAATTTTTTCTGCCGTTAATCAAGGTGACATTACCTGCGCTGCGTCTGCTGTATAAAGTTTGCGCAAGGAGGGACAGATAGTGTAGGGATAGAAATTGGCTAGGCAGGGCTAGTTGTTCTGTTGAAAAGCCCTTTTAAGGGATTTTATATCGGGCTGCAATATATTATTTTTGTGGTGGGTTAAAAATTGTGCAAGGTTCCCTGACCATAACACCAGCTTTGCAGCATCTGCTGTCTAACATTTGTGTATCCCAAATACCTGAAAACCGGTGTATTTTTTTCTGCCGCTATTCAAGGCGACATTACTAATGTCGCTGTGATTAGGGGCAGAAAAAAACGCAACAAATGTCAGGTATATAGGAGAAACAAACATTGTACTGCACATGTAATGTCTCCGTGATTAGCGGCAGAAAAAAACGCAACAAATGTCAGGTATATAGGAGAACCAAGCATTGTACTGCACATGTAAAGTCGCCGTGATTAGCGGCAGAAAAAAACGCAACAAATGTCAGGTATATAGGAAAACCAAACATTGTAATGCACATGTAATGTCGCCATGATTAGCAACAGAAAAAAAATGCAACAAATGTCAGGTATATAGGAGAACCAAACATTGTACTGCACATGTAATGTTGCCGTGATTTAGCGGCAGAAAAAAAACGCAACAAATGTCGGGTATATAGGAGAAACAAACATTGTACTGCACATGTAATGTCGCCGTGATTAGCGGCAGAAAAAAACGCAACAAATGTCAGGTATATAGGAGAAACAAAAACATTGTACTGCACACGCTGCGCAGCTAGTGTTCAGATTATGCAAACTTGATGCAAATTTTGACCATCAAGAATAAAAATATTGCAGCCAGATATAACAGTAGTCCTTAAAAGGACGTTTGGGTCTTTTCAACACAACAACTAGCCCTGGCTAGCCAAATCCTATCCCTACACTATCTGTGCTTCCTTGTGCAAACGTTATACATTATATGAATAACGGCAGAAAATATTTTCTAAATATTTCTGACATTCGGTGAGCTCGCTCAGCTTGCCACTTTTGCCATGTTGGGCCAGTGATTTCATCGTCTACCACCTCCTCTTCCACTTCTTCACTCTGGTCCTCCTCCTGACAAGTTGACCTTCAGTGCTGCTGACATCAAAAAACATTAGGGGTGAGTGCCTACTGCTGATCTGACCGTGTAAAACATTAGGGGTGAGGGCCTGCTGCTACTTGCGCTTTATATACAAGTAAATATACACTCACCGGCCACTTTATTAGGTACACCTGTCCAACTGCTCGTTAACACTTAATTTTTAATCAGCCAATCACATGGCGGCAACTCAGTGAATTTAGGCATGTAGACATGGTCAAGACAATCTCCTGCAGTTCAAACCGAGCATCAGTATGGGGAAGAAAGGTGATTTGAGTGCCTTTGAACGTGGCATGGTTGTTTGGTGCCAGAAGGGCTGGTCTGAGTATTTCAGAAACTGCTGATCTACTGGGATTTTCACGCACAACCATCTCTAGGGTTTACAGAGAATGGTCCGAAAAAGAAAAAAACATCCAGTGAGCGGCAGTTCTGTGGGCGGAAATGCCTTGTTGATGCCAGAGATCAGAGGAGAATGGGCAGACTGGTTCGAGCTGATAGAAAGGCAACAGTGACTCAAATTGCCACCCGTTACAACCAAGGTAGGCAGAAGAGCATCTCTGAACGCACAGTACGTCAAACTTTGAGGCAGATGGGCTACAGCAGCAGAAGACCACACCGGGTGCCACTCCTTTCAGCTAAGAACAGGAAACTGAGGCTACAATTTGCACAAGCTCATCGAAATTGGACAGTAGAAGATTGGAAAAACGTTGCCTGGTCTGATGAGTCTCGATTTCTGCTGCGACATTCGGATGGTAGGGTCAGAATTTGGCGTCAACAACATGAAAGCATGGATCCATCCTGCCTTGTATCAACGGTTCAAGCTGGTGGTGGTGGTGTCATGGTGTGGGGAATATTTTCTTGGCACTCTTTGGGCCCCTTGGTACCAATTGAGCATCGTTGCAACGCCACAGCCTACCTGAGTATTGTTGCTGACCATGTCCATCCCTTTATGACCACAATGTACCCAACATCTGATGGCTACTTTCAGCAGGATAATGCGCCATGTCATAAAGCTGGAATCATCTCAGACTGGTTTCTTGAACATGACAATGAGTTCACTGTACTCAAATGGCCTCCACAGTCACCAGATCTCAATCCAATAGAGCATCTTTGGGATGTGGTGGAACGGGAGATTCGCATCATGGATGTGCAGCCGACAAATCTGCGGCAACTGTGTGATGCCATCATGTCAATTGGTCCTTTAATATAGGAGAGGCTACCCTAATATACACTACTCCTGGGTGGAAGGAAAGCTTCCTCGAAGTACCCATGTCTATGGGTGAAAGGTGCTGCTGAGTAGTCAAGGGCCTTGCGCAAAGGTTAGAATTCATTGGATGGTGGGGAGCAGGTAATCTGCAAAGGGCAACATATGGGGGGTCCCCAACACATGCTCGTTAACCACGGTTACAACACGATGCACACTAGTTGGATAAAACCAATACACTAACAGTATCGCAGATACCAGCTGACTCTGAGTGTATGTTCCTAACTATATACATGCATCTCCCTCCGGCTACTGAAGATTAGCATATTGTTCAGTAAGGCGTCGGAGTGTGATTGTTGTAGCGGGATCTCTCTGCTACTCGATCGATTAATGACGACTCGCTCAACCAAGGTGGCGCCCCTCGTGTAACTCTGGAGCGTGCGGCCTTGGCGTGGAGATCGTCATCTGTGCCGCAGCGAGTCTAGGTCCCTTCCAGACTCTAGCTGAGAAGACCCTGCCGGGGAGAGAAGTCATATTTATGAAGTCGTTTATATGGTAATTGGTCAATTACTGCGAGTGAACATGTATGTCCTACTGTCCTACTAAGTTCTATGTCTGGTCAGTTGTCCTCGTAATCAATTGTGTAGTTCTCCGGCGGTGATTCTCCGTCAACCTCAATTAATAGAGTTCTATACTGGAAAACTTTCCGCTATGAAGCGCGAGACACACCGATCCCCTTCTTCGGTTACCATGTATGGTCACACCAGAATCGGATCCACCCCCATTGACTTGCATTGGGGGTATTCCCGGAATCCGCTTGGTGGCGATTGCCCAGAGCTAGGGAAGGCGTGCCTGGTTAGTAAAAGTAGCTCAGCATCTTTTCAGGGCGCGAGGCTCTACTTCCCGTTGCCATTCGACCTAACGCATATTATATTCTCTGGTCTTCGCCAAAGTACTCGAACAATGCAACCTGGGGAACGAGATGCAATAGCGTGTTTCTTATGCCAGAGGCAGCTCCAGATTGCAGGAGCCCCAGAATGCACGCCGAAGAATCTGAAGAGGTCTACGATCAGAGCGAGTGAAATTTTAAAACACCGACAGTAGGCGATGTGACATAATGTAGACTATCACTTTAAGCCCATGTTAACATACTTCAAGGCAGGTTGACGAAGAGGCAAACATCACAACGACCTAGTTGTAGGCCTCGTTGCAGTCCTACAGTGGTAGTACTTGGGGTTATAATCAATAGACTGTCCATGAGTGTTGATGCACTACGAGCTAACGGGAACAGTCATGAAAGCTGCTTTGTTAACGTAGGGAATGGATGGTATCAAAATGTCACGCAGATATCTTGAACCTTGTTTCTGCTTGTGTTGAGTGTAACAGCCACTCGGTCAAGTAAACCCCTTCTCGATGCCGGCCCCAATATCGGTTTAATGTTGTTATTTTACATTGTGGCGCAACGTATCATCACCGCCAGTCTTGTTGTGTGTGGGGGATTAATACAGTGAGAACAGGTCACTGAGGGCATGTTCGCGGGACGCTAGAGTGTGGGATTAGTAAGAGGCACGCGTGTCTGCACACGGGGAGTCGTGGTCATGGCATATTCAGAGACGAAGAGCAGAGGCAGGGATGCATTGCCGAGTGCGATTAACCGAAGAGGCGCCCTATATCAGTCGTCATGAGTCTCAAGAAAGCATAGCGTCCCACGTGGGTTATGGTTTCAGTTTCAGGAGAGTGTTGATAATCGCGATCACGCACTTGCGAGAGCGAAGAGGAGGAGGAGGACAGCGCTCGTTTCAGAATTCAGAGGTAGGACGGCCACGAGACGTAGTAGTAGCGAGCAATGTTCAGTATATATTGCCCATGTTGCTAGTCTTGGGAACCTAACATGATTATTCACATGTGGAGAGGTCGAAGTGGAGAGTTATAAGACTTCCGTTTTAATAGATACATATCTAAGGCTTCTCTAGATATCAGTTGAGCCGCACAAGTAATGAAATCTCTTGATAGGAAGGTATTGGAATTCATGTCCACATTTCTCACGATACACTCTTTTGCATGATGAGATAGGGGTCTATCCTGACCCCTTTTCTCAATGGTCTCTGCAAACAATACTGGTGAAGTATGAACATTTATCCAAAGATACACAAACATGGGCCAGATTATCAAATAAGGATATGTCACATTTGTATTGAAGAAAAAAAGCATCGTTATCACACCATGCATGTTTTAGAGATATTTTCCTTTACAGATAACCCGTTGATCATTTTAGCAATTAAAAAGTAATCTTTAGATTTTTGGCGCATATGTTGCCCTTTATTTCTACTAACGCAACCGCACCACTGGGCTTACCTGAACAGATGGGCCATTCGACGTGGGTTGTGTTCAGTGGAAAGAGGTGGTGTGCTCACAGTGGGACTAAGAAGTTAGAAACATCCAGCGCCATTGACACTTATATTCACTACTCTTCCCCATCGACCACTATTATCCTCTCCTCCTTCTCGACGCACAGAGAACATACTATGTCATTTACACTAGTCCAGGCAGCTATGGGAACTATAGGATTTAAATTTGACGAGTAAGCCCACACACTACCACCTGTCTGCTGGACATGATTGTAAACCCTAGAGCTCGACCAACAATTTAGGTGCTTAATGCACAATAGAGCTTAGCTGCCTTATCATAAATTAGGGTATGCCCTGTGCCGTATTCGGCAGTGTGCCTGACTATCATAGCCCGCCATATTCCGTCTGGGCTGCTATGAATAAAGACTCCGAACATTCGCAATCTGAGGACTTGGTAGTATGGAATCCACTGAGGCTATCCACGCTGACCCACTTGACATTGAATGAAGGAGCAATCAGCGTATCTTCCCCAAATAACTCTATACATTCAATTGTCATTTCTTGATATTATAATGTGTTGTTTTGAGACGCGTCGCTAGCACTGAGTCACACGAGACATACCAAAAGCCCAAGGAAGACACCAGTTCATTAGAGTTCACATGAGCGAAGCGGATTCGTTGATAGTGCTTCGTATCCGAGAATCTTGTGGAGTCTTTCTTCACAGGATCTGCCCCATTACAGAGCAGTAGAATTCTGAAAATTTGTATCCTTTGAGAATTAACGACCTCCGAGTAGTATTCGTCCGGTGACATATTATTGCAGACCCCATCATCAGGTACGCGAGGTAACGCATTATTATAAGGCGTAGCACAGACTACTGACCTAATACTCAGTTGTAATACGATGAATATACAGGTATGCATAAGCCTCAAAAAAACAAGTATCGGCGATAGAGCAGAATATTGTACAGTGTAGTGGCGTGAGCGGGCGTGTGTGACACTATAGGTCACATGGTTGATTTGCTATAAGATGCTGGAGATAAAAAAGAAAAGAATAACGCCCCCTCAATATGGATTCGCAACATCTGAGTTAAAAATACCAGGTCCAATACCTGGGGATCTAACTATTTGCACATATGGGAGTGAAAGACTCCTCCCTCAGTACTACACGGCTTCTGACTTCGCCCACAGCGAGCTCACTCTCAGTCAAGCAAGTCTTACACTGGCCTCTGCGAGAGACTGAGTCGACTCCTGTGATAGGAGTTTTTTGTGGGGCGCACGCATTCGGGGCCTCTGGGACTTTTGCAGCACTCTGCGCCGCTTAACGCAGCACCGCGAGAGCTCGCTGGTGCCACCATAACTTTCCCTCCGTATAGACTGCTGTACGTGGGGATGGCGTAGTAGAACTCCCATCTGCGGAGGTTAAAACCGCTTGAGGAGGGCGTACCATTTGTACCATTACCCCTCGCGGTGTGAGGGGTTACCAACGCTGGCTCGCGCATTTCCTACGCACGCTCCCCTGCTAGGAGGCTGCGCTTATGTACTACTGCCAGATACGTGGTGGTCAAACGCTGGCTCTGACTTCCCTCCGGTGGTAACATGACACTCAGCGCTCTGGGACTTCCCAGGTCCAGGCACGGTGTCTATGGCGCTGTCTGCTGGCATGAATTCCCAGTATGGCGTCGCTCCGCGGTCGTTAACTGTGACGAGCCTTCGGGCGCCGTGCTGAGCGACTTCTGAATTCCTATGCGGCACTGCCCAGCCGTAGCTAACAGCCTCTGGACTGTACCCGACCGGTGTAACAGCCCTGGCTCTCGAACTGTAAGCTAGCTTCCGCGCTGAACAACGCTGCGTGGAGTCTGATCGACGTCCGCTCACGTCATCGGCCGTTAACGTGGCTCTTGACTCCAGCGCTCTCTGGTTCAGTATACACAGCTCGTCGCATCTCGGATTCGCTCCGAAACTACAAATCACTACCAGCGCTCTGGGCCCATGGACACTGTACGAATGTCGCGCAGTCAGCGGCATGGTACCGCGCTGAGGACTCTCGAGTTTCTCGATCCTCTCTCAGGCGTGGCATCATCACGACCAACCTTTCCGGAACCGCTGCGGAGACACGAGTGTCTAAGTTTCTTCTTAACTCCTCATATACAGCTGTCCCGGCAGGTGACGATACCGGACAAAGCTTAGAAGTGTCCATCCAATCGCTATACTTCACGCCAGGCAATGGAAGATGGGAGACGCACTCTCACCCACCGCCTTGTAATAAACCCGCGGTGTCTATGTCGAATTGGGATGACGGATAAAAGAGAGGTCAACTAGTGAGTGTTCTAGACACTACAAGATCAGCTTTTCTTACTTTAAGCCAAAAGTCACGAAGCCAAAGGCGCTAGACGAACAGAGACCATGCTGGACGTCGTCCCTCTGTAATAAAAACAGAATATTTAGAACAGCAGCTAGCCAACTAGAAAATGTCGCAGATTACAGTGGAGAGTATACAGCACTTCGGTTAGGTGCCACACTTTGAGTGGTAGAGTAGTATTAACGTACATGTCCCTTTCTCTGGTCAACTGATGAGGACAAGTCTGAGGTCTATATCCAAATCGCACTTACTTATACAGTAAATTTTAGTAAAATTATAACTTATGAAGCTAAACAGCAGTGTAGACACCTTATTTTTTCCTAGTTCATATAGTCCTTCCTCTAAAAGACTGTAGGCCAGCCAGCCCGTGCGTTATGCTGCGGCGTCATTTGTCGTTAAGGTTGTACGCACTTTTGTACGCTAAGTTAGATGTGCTACTTTTACATCGCTGCTGTAGATTAATTTACGAGGATGTTCGCAAAAAACATAGTTTTTTTTACGTAGATTAAGCGAATAAGTTCGTGCGAATACGATCTTTGTCAGAATATTCGGCGAAGTACTGGTGAATAAAAATAATTGGACTATTTGAGTTATACTATATGCTTTATTCAGGTCGGACTAGCGGCTGTAATTATATTTGAGTTTTCTCGCACTGGCGGCGATTCTCGTTTTCTAAAAGCTTCTTTAAGTCTGCACTCCCTTCTACCCAATGAATGCGAGCGAGCCATTACTGGACCAATATCATATAATAAGCATCTTCACGTTAAGAGAAGCTAAGTCAATAAAAAAAAATAGAGAAAATAAGTGATTATATACCTTAAATTTGGGGAGCGTATGTTGCTAAGAAAATATTCGAATAAGTGAGGGCTTACAGTCAAAATTAGAGCTGTCGCTTGTATCTAGAGAAATATTATTATATAAATAAAATTGTAAGTATAAGTTGAATTATAACAATTAATGGTGAGAGAAAAATATAATACATAATGATAATCTAAAAGACAAAATAATGTCACTTCGTAGTTTCTTATCCACATTATAGGAGAAGTTCTAATTAGCTCATCTTCGCTCTTGACTTGTAAATACCTACGCGAGCATTTAAGATCATACACTATATTTTAAATCAGAGGAGTTATATTAGGTAATATCATTATGCGCTCAACTACTTCTTTCCTTTCACTAAATAATGTCGTCTACTGACAAATTGTCACTGTTCACTCATTTCATTGTATTTTATTTCCTCTGAATCAGCTACACTATTATCAATATCACAATGTAGGAGATATAGTGCCATGTTGAGCATTCGATTTTGAGGGCATGTTCTAGTTCTCTATGAGCTATTAATCTTTTGCGCTTTCTTCAATTCGAGGTTTATCGTCCTCATGAGTGATGCTTCGGAAGTTATCTCAAAAGGTATACGCGGAGTACTGTCTTCTACACACTCGCTTGCACTACTATGCTGAGAGAGCGACACGATGAGCTAATGGGGGGGAGCTAAGGAATCTCATAAAAACATTTCATGGTATCTAAACACCTGTTAAACTTCTCTTATGACTATTTTCTAACTTACTTGACATACATAGTACTGGTGCAGATATTTGCTGGGTGACAAACCACACACTCGTATTAGAGTCATCCAAGAAAGTGAGAGTCGTCATATAAACCGAGAGGTGAGTTAGGTAGGAGTATACGACTTCTCTTTACTCGAGATTCGCGGCCTCAGTAGCACATAAGCACCTATAAGTACATAATAGAGCGTATGAGAGGGTTCAAAGAACAAGGACACAGGAGAATCTAATAGATGAGACATAGGAATTTAAGTCACTTTAATTTTTTGCTCGTTTCATGCTTGATACTCGGGAACCACTGAGGTGATGACCTATTTAAATGGCTATTATGTTCGGGTATAAGCACATATTGATCTTCACACTTTCGAGAGCGATAGAGCGGCTCAGATGAGAAAATTTGGTAAAAACTATTAATTATATTATTGATGCAAAATAGCCACTGTATGCAGTTAATTAGGGATACTAATCATTGAGTGTTTCCATTTTCAGATGCACCTACATCTTGCAGTTTTATTTCCAATATGCAGCATCGCTTTAATAGATCACAGTTTGATACACAGTAGATAGTCGGCATAACCGGTTAGGTGGAGAGAGACCATGGCGAGCCCATGCTCTACTGAAGGTATTGTATATGTAATAATTGCAAGAACACACAGAGGTCCTCAAAGATATTTGCATTTAAGCAAACTCTCAGGCTTTTCTCTATTCTTATTATCATAAGCAATACTTTTTTAAGAGGTTGTTATTTTGCCCAGAGAGGGACATAACATATGATCAACGCACTTGTGTGCATGCTTAAGTATGCTGACCTTGGCCGACTATACATTTTCGTCTAAGTTGAGTGTTCCGAAAAAAAGAATAAAGGGTCTTGTAGTGAGTGCAATACTCTAGCTCACATCGACTAATCCCTGCATGCAGGGGTCCGTGTGCAATGTCGCGGCCAGATGAATGCCAGCGATCCAACATAGTCAGGCAGTTATATATACACTAGATTGTCTTGGGCTCCACGCGACGACACAGGTATTAGACCTCTATTCTTCAAATCAACCAGTGACATTTACCATTATGTACTACGGGGTATGAGTTCCGCAAAAGATAAGAAGAAAAAAGAGGACGATGCCGACCTAACCTCATATGCGCGAGTGCTGGCTGTATAACTCGATCCGCATATGCCACCCATGTTCCTGTATTGTTTGTGTGTTTTTTAATTTGGCGCGATGTAGAAGGCACGCACATTTGGCAGACGCGCGCAACTCCAGTCAAATATACCACAACGTTTATTATCATTACGATAGGTGAATGGTGGTGGCTCCAGATCCAGCTGTGGTAAAAACTGTAGTCCTGCTATAGAAAGTACGCCTCATGGACTGCACACAGGATAATACTCGATGACTATTAGACTGCCTCGCGACTTAAGAGCGTAACACCCCACCCATTGGGCAGAAGAAACCTTCTGCCGACACGCTAAGGAAGTTCTCAGCTACTGCAGCAATGTCGCATAGAATCAGGTGAATGTGAGGAAAAACAGGCACGTGTTCAGGAACCGCCCCGAAATAAATGTCCGGTCTCGAGCAACTCTATGTTAGGGCTCGACGGTACCCATGAGTTGATTTGGCTGGTGGTAATTCAGCGTAGCGTGTATATGATGTCATAAATCCAGTGGGAATGCGTATGTGTGAGAGATTAGATAGGCCGACAGCTGCGGAAACCAATCCTGTAAGGTGTAAGGAGCACAGAGATCGGACGTTGTGCGCAACCCTATCACACATTATCTTGGTAAACATCTGGGCGCATTTCTATGGAAATATGTATTTGCAGTTTTCTCCACGATATCCACAAGATATCAGCGGGTAGTGATTTACTAGAGCATTTGATAGCGGTTTTTTACTATAGGGTGCTCTTTGGGGCGTCGGTGGTGTGCCCGGGTGGCTGCACAATATTTTCCACTAAACTACCTGTAGGTAATTAGTTTCAGAAGGCTCTGGCATTCCCAGATGCGTCCTTGTGACTTCGATACCAGCCAGCACCTATCCAACTCCTCGGGTTCACACTCCACGAGGGTCGCACGCGGCCACTCTACACTCGTGCGAGGAGTGATTCTCAGACGACCTTTGCTCGCGTTACGTATATGATTGGTCTGCAGCGACGGCAGGTGTGTTACTACACTGTTGCCCCAGTACCAGTGGCCAGGTGAGTTGTATCTCTAGAGCGAGTATATTAACACACTAGTCTGAGACTCTGGCAATACGTCGCTCTAGAATCCATTGGACCCCGGATACCAGTGTAGGCGAGATATAGCCACGAATTGACGGACGTCGGAGTTGATAGACACTAAAGTACACTTGCGCGGTTTACTGATGCCGTGGGGTGAATCGACTGCGAGCATCAGATAAGGCCGCACGGAAAGTCGCCCGAGAGACAGTGTACGTAACACGTCTATACAGCGACTCGAAGGCTCCAACTCATTGTTTAGCGACAACAGCAGAGACTTGCCGGCCATGACGCCCGCCGCACCCGCGAGCGGGCGTCATGTCCCCGCACCGCCCGAGCGCGTAAGTACGGCGCCGGTCGGGAAGGGGTAATACTTTTACATATAAAAATATAGGTTATACAGCATTCAAAAATGTCTGAACTATTAAAATATTTTAAGAAAATCTTGCGGAGAGAGTGAAACACGTACTACTTGCTCCTATTTTGAGCTTCTAACCCTTTTTGTGGCTCTAGTAAACCCATAATTATGAGAGTATGAAAAGTTGATAGTGGGCAGCGCGTACAAAGTGTCGCCATTAGCTCTCATGTCACACCCCCTTCACAAACCTATGCTGGTGACCCCTCAATATTTGTGATCAGTGAGGAGGATTACACACAAACTACAGTGCGCATATATCCTTGCCTAGACCAAAAAAGCCCATTCATACAAGTGGCATTTGATAAGAAACAGTAAGCATGGACCAACTAAATAACGCCTATGTATTGTGCGTGGTGAGAAGATGGAGAAAATAATTTTTTGCGAAAGGTATGAAATAGTGAGCAAGGACATAGATAAAGGAAAGGACTCTCAATAGCCTAGTGAGGTCCCTTCTGTCTTATGATAATTCATATGATATTTCCTGAGGAGTGCTTCACATGAAAATAAGGAGACCATACTGTCATAGTCATTGGTCTCTAGAACAGCGAGTGAGATAACGTGAATGTCAAAAAACATCACAAAGGATAAACTCACTATATAGAGGGAATAATGACAAGATATAATCATTATAGAAACTTAGAGGGATCTGCCCGATATAAATAGTTTTCGGTAAGGGCATCTTGTCAGTAGATTTGTACCTACGACACTGCTGACCTTTGCAGCATGCACGTCTGCCAGCTTAAGAAACATCTGTGTTGTCCTTTATCAGACCGACTATGTTCACATGTACTTCAAACAAATAAGTTTCGCATTCATGAATGTGATTGAACTAACAGCTCCTCCTATGGACGAGAAAAAATGCATGTCTTAATTGAGTCATGTATATACTACCGGAGGCGCCTACCGATAGCAATACGGCGCTGGGAGCGTTTGCAGTTACTCACACCTTACAAAGGCTTTCTCTGCTAAATATGCTCTTTGCAACTCTGCCTGCATCCAGAACACCTCATGAGGCCACACAATGACTCTGGTAATCACCAAAATAGGGTTCTAAAAATGGTTATTTTATATACTCTCAGTGACCACCGCTTTAACGGATTAGTTGGTGAGGTGACTACAAAAGGTTCGCTGCACGCTGACGTACAAGGCACTGGGAAGGCACTTTCACTGCAATACATCCTATCATTTGCAGATTCCACAGCAAAAAAGACTAAGAAGGATGATATAAATCTCGGTACTCAGTTTATATGCTCTTATATATAGAGATATACATAATGGGGCCTAGCATTCGAGCAATATCTAACTAAAAGTGGTTCGAGATACTAATATGATTTACACAGACCCTGGAGTCATAGCGTGTAGAGAGTATATGATGTATGTGCGCTATAAAAGTATTTTAATATATATATCTACCACTTAAATTATAAAATCTATATTTACATGATTATACATATGAGTAGAAAATAGGATTCCTACAGCTCCGGAAACGTCAATAACAAATTAGTATATATCGCCAGCAACCTTACATTTGATGGCGTCCTGCTCATCAAAGTCCAGGGCTTCCGGGTCGTTGGCTGATTGCTGGCATAAGGGTGCCTTGGTCCATATTGACGATTACATTACGAGCTAGGCTAGCTGTCCATTGGTCAGTCTCGTGCTAGTAGATGACTGAACTTAATCTTATTCCCATCCAATAGCATTGTTGAGAGATGTTCTATCTGTATTCTAATATAACGTACGTGCGTACCACTATTTAGTTAATCTAAAACATCTCAAAAGTGGAATACATTAGTGTTTTACTAAAAGACTTTGCCAATTTTGTTACTGACCGAGGCTAAAGGTGTAAACTGGTGAAAAATCAACCAATTGTAATATCCATAACACGTCACTACTACATAGGGCGTATCCATGCATGTAGCCGAAGGATATAAAAAAACGTATAATAGAGCTCTCACTCGAGGCAGATCGTGCTAAGAACTATCACAGAAATTTCACTCCCTTCTCATGACTACCTGTAGCTGGTCAGAGAAGACCGGGAATGGTACGAAAACAGAAAACGTCTGTCAGCTTTCATGACTACTCCAAGGCTCTTTTTTCACTGTCTTATTAGATTATTGGCACACACCTACACACACTGTGTCACTATTATCTCCCAGTGTTAGTCAATCCTCCTGCGCTCTCTAGATCGACGTTTTCCCAGCCGTACTCCCAAGGTCTCACAGGTGGCAATGTCTTTAATTCCGCCAGCCCGCTGGGATCTTATCGTTTCGTCTCATCTCACAGCTGCGCTGCGCCGCGTTAGCGTCCCGTGGGGGCAAACTGGAGCGGCATTGGAGACTGAGGTCTGTCAACAATAGACTACTTGGCCATGAGAATAGAGATACACCTCTGAGGGAGACGCTTATGTGTAGAATAAACTAGAGAGATGAGCTGCATACGAACAAGATACGTGGAAACTCCGGTTTGCACTTGACACGCACATAACATATTAAAACAGTGAACACGAGAGTGGCACACCTAGTTCTTTGATTTGTCCTGCTTGATGTCCACTGTATTGGACTGACACCATGTAATTGTGCAAAGTTTTCTTCAGTGATTCTCTTTACTTTTCAACACATGAGGAAAGGAAATTGTAAAATTCTCAGGGGAATCACTTGAAAGAATAGCAAAAAAAAGTTCTATATTCCACACTGCATGCGATTCTATAGATAGAACAATCTATGAGTGCAAAGTGTAGTATTACAGCATACCTGTATATATAAAAGTTGTATGGAGATCATTATATTTAAAATTAAACATCATCTTAATATGATACTGTATTATCGAGAGTATGTAGTAAAAACCCTGCTCACGATGCTTACAAGTGTTAGCTTTGGCTATAATAAAGATGTCTATCCTATATAATATCGTCACCCTCTACACTCCTATTAAACAACAGTATCGCCAGATTCATCGTAACATTCCAGAGCATGTTATAACTTCTCGTATTCTGCTCTCATTTTAATAATGAATGAACTCAGAGTGAGGCTCCACGTCAATACGCGCTAATATACAAGGAGACAGAAAGACACTTCCACAGCCACATTAAGATCTGTGTTATCTGGTCACCTCAAAGATTCTTTAGACAGTCCCAGACATGTACTCATCTAGAGAGTTAATATAGACACACAATATATACAGCTGGAGAAATTATTTATCTATCTGCTTTCAATTATTAATTCACTTGCTAAAGAGCAATGGGATTACCATCTTGATAACAAGTAGAACAATAAAAATGACATAATACATTAATCGCACTTACTAAAATTCATTGTACATTTTCTATGGTCGCAATTTGTTCATACTCATTAGAATAATTAACCATATTTTTTGAGTGCGCGCCAGAGTTTAAGCGGAATTGAGTAATCATCATCTGACGAACCCACGTTCTTTGCTGAAATTCATCTTAGACACCAAGAGGAAGTTTTATCTATAATCACTTATGAGTGGAATTGCCAAACATTAAATGGGTACTATAACTACTATTCTTGCCTATCATTGGATTATGAATCCTAGTGTCACAACAGGTACCATACAATATACCAGGAGTTTTTATCGAGGAAATACATAAACCGAAGGAGGGACACAATTCTATACAAGTGCCATCTCTAAGCAAAGGCCTAATAGGATCAACATTCTCGGATACTATGCAGGAATTTTCTGCAGCAAACTCTATTTTCATGTAAATTCAACCTTAAAGGGGGTAATTGAATGGCGGCGATACAATGTAGAAAAGGCGAAATCACTCGATTGCACAATGCTGCTCTCGTATAATGGGGCCTTATAGATGCTAGTTTATATACGCGCTATCTTTATGCGATCTTGCAGTATCTGTCAGTTATTCAAAGTTCATGGGCAAAACTTGATATGCAGATGGTTTGTATAGACAAATAAGGCGAGTAAATTTACAGGATAGAGTGGACCACGTATTATATGACATGAGAATGTTCATTGAGTTGATTAGGATTCCACACATATTGCCTAATTATCCCTTTGTGGCTGGATCTCTAAAAGTACTAGAATTTCTCAGTGATGTCACCTGTTTAATATGACACCAGCTTCTCGGATCTTATTATCCACATAATTTGGTTCATGATAATCCACTTTCTCATGAACATGATAATTTAATCAAGAAAGAGATAGAGTCGAGCCACGTTTGCGTGCACACAATATAGCTGGCAGCAGAAAAATACGCGCACCTTCTAAACAAGGAGTGGAGAGTGTGTGTCACTCAACAATTTTTCGAAATGCTTTGTTTCAATTTCTGTGATGATGTCTCAGAATCTTGGCAAATACATATGGTAGATCTACTTAGGACTCCAAGATACTTTTCAAAATGGTACATCCAGCACCTAAGTAAGCAGATAGAGAGACACACGATGGGCCAGCAGCGAGGAGTAACGCTTGGACTATCAGCAAGTGTCGAGCAGCGGACTTGGCACCAAGAGCAAAGCAAATCAATTAACAGATGAATTTTGAGTTACCTGTGATGGAAAAATGATCCAGCCGCAAAAGGGAGGCAAATATGAGAAACCACAAGAATGACAACACCCTTTTATACCAGAAGAACACAGAAAAAAGGAGAGCCTTAGATTAATTACCCAATATCATAAATCATTGACCATAAACTCGATTGTATAGTAACCCACATCTGAATCTCAAATACAATTATTTCAAAAAATATAATTCGCATCTAATTCATTTACAGATTAGCACACAGCACTTTCTAGAGCCAGCTGTGCTTGTTCTTGGCATCTTCGTCTTGGCAGTACCTTCATTTAATTAAGATGGTATTTTAGATGACCCTGTGCTGGTGCGTGATGCACCTAAGCCTATGTAGAGGCACCTGACCATGCAACTTACTTAAATCTACATTCCCTTGCTTGCAATAGATTTAATTAAAAAACAGGTGTCAAAAATTATAAATGAGAGGAGACGGCCATCCCGACCCCTTTTTCTACCACCTCAGAAAAGTGCGGTGAGCGGGGAAAAGTCGCAGATTCCGCCGCATTTGTGACCGAATCTGAAACAAAAGTAGGTACTAAAGAACGAAGTATGTAAGAGTAGAGTGCGTTGGCTACACAAAGAACCGGCTTGCAGGGTCACTGTCCTCAGCTATAAGGGCTCATTCAGACGACCGTATGCTATCCGCAAAAATACGGTATCCGTTTTTTTGCGGATTAGATGCTGCCACATTCACTTCTATGGGGCCCTTTTTTCCCTTCCCCGTTTCCGCAAAAACACTGAAACATGTCCTATACTTGTCAGTGAAAATCAGGACATGGCCCCATTAAAGTCTATGGGTCCGCAAAAATACGGACAGCAATCCGTTTTTTTGCGGACATACTAAACTGTCCGCAAAAAAACGGATCCGTATTTTTGCGGACAGCATACGGCCGTCTGAATGAACCCTATGCCTCATTCACACGTCAGTGTTTGGTCAGCGATTTCCATCAGTGATTGTGAGCCAAAGCCAGGAGTGGAGCCTCCACAGACGTAATGTACAAGGGAGAGATCTGCTCCTGTTCTGTGTTTACAGCCAAACCTGGTTTTAGCTCAAAATCACTGATGGAAATCACTGACGTGTGAATGAGGCAGTGGACCTTTGAAGACAGTGGCTGGTTGCAGCAGTCATGTGCAGTATCCGTAGATTCAAAGCTGCTATTTTTAAGCAGATAGTTGCGGGACTACTAGAGAAGACCTGCAGAGAATGGCACTGGAGTAAAGGGTGAGTATACAGATTTTTTTTCCTCCCATTTTAAACTTTTTAATCATCTTGAACGACCCCTTTAAGGCCAGGTTGACACAAGTGAATTAAAGACACATTATGCTTCTGTATTTCAGATGAGTTGACGGGCCTGAACTTATAGCATCATAGGGATCTGAGGTGACACATACATAATATGGAGGCATAATACAGCTGTGAGACATGTGCCTCAGACTGCTGACTGGATGGAAGAGGCTGGCACGCCACAGCAAAAACCACATACATCCCTGGCGTTCACCCCTCGGGTCTTCAGGACTGGGCACGTTGTTCCCTGTTGCATTCCTCATGAGGGCTCATTGTTTGCGGGAGGAGCTGTAGCTTTACTGGCGCCAAATCTTAAATTAAACTTTTATTCTGACAGGAGGAAGCGTTTTAATATTCCCGTCAACTTGTTCTTTTTGCAGGAAGAGTTTATACAGCAACCAATTTTGGGGCACATATAACTTACTAATTACTAAAGTGTTTTCTATGGGGCGGAGTGAAGAATGGGTCAAAAACAGCAATTCCTCCAATTCTTTTAAAAACTCACACATTGATCTGCGGAATTCAAATAAGATACTATTATTTTCCTGCCGGTCGTTATAATTAACTTATAATGGAAAGGATTTTTGGGGAGAATTTTTTTTTTATTGATTAAACTTTATTGTACATACAGTCTACTTTTATCACAGATGAGCTTCCATAGTAATCCTATAGGCACAGCTACAGCCACCCACATCATCACCAGGATGTACCAGTATGCCCTAGGGGTGTCTGGGTTACATACTATTCCTCACAAACTGATCAGGCGACCATTACCTTAATGTAAGCGCTGGGATATATCTTGTGCACTGCGTCCCCGGGTGCTCGTCCTGCCTCTCTATCCAGGTAGTAGCTCTGTACAAACACTGCATGGTCACTGAGACATCGCACCCAGACATCGCCTTCTCCTTTACACTCCAGCTGGACACCTTTCCCTATGTGTAACCTGCGAGTACAGACACAACACCAGGGGTAAGGGAAATTTGAGAAACACATGAAAACTGAATTACAGTTTATGCCTCCACAAAGATTTTTTTTAAAAATGGACACCAGACAGACTGTGAATATGCCACCCTGCCATTTACTCAAAGGCGTCTTCATGCAATTCTGCATCAAAGTAGTAGTTTTTGTTTTTTTTTTTTAATATAAAAATCAGGTTTGTCGCTCAGAAACACCTCACGTCTACATTCCTCAACATTGAAACTACATCACCAAGAAGGGAAAGTCGTGGAATTATGGAAACCACAGGATCGATAGACATGTTAACGATATGCAAATAATAACAAAATGGAAGTAAAATATTCAAAGCATCTCAATTTATTCACTATCAAGTATGAGCGCCAGACTCAGAAATAGCATGCCGAGACATGTAAGTGCATGTATCAATGAGGTTATTAATGGATGTTTGAGGAAGGTTAAATGCACTTGGGCACGTGAATCATCAAGATCCACTGCTGGCAGCCCAGATGTGCTCAATGTGAGACAAGTTCTTAGCTGCTGCAGGCCATGGTAGCACGTTGAGGCTATGTAGGCTGCTCACAGTTGCACCGGCAAAATGCAGCGTGATATTGTTCCGTTAATAAACGGCTCCTGGGACATTATGGAGGAATGGCCGTACCACTGATCCCACAACCAAATCCATGTCATTCCAAGCTGATAAGGTACCTGAAATGAAGACTAGAGGGGTCCGGCTACCGTACATCATGCAACCCCGCACCATAATCCCGGGAGTAGGACTGGTTTGTGAAGGCCTCTTCATGGTGTTGCCTATTTGGTCTGACTATCACTTTGCATGAAACGAAAGCGGGACTCCCTGATAGTATAAGGGGCTCATTCATACGGATCCGTTTTTTTTGCGGACAGTTCAGCATGTCCGCAAAAAAACAGATTGCTTTCCGTATTTTTGCGGACCCATAGACTTCAATGGGGCCACGTCCTGATTTTCACTGACAAGTATAGGACATGTTTCAGGGTTTTTGCGGGAGCCGTGGAATGGGAAAAAAAGGGCCCCATAGAAGTGAATAATCCGCAAAAAAACGGTTCCGTATTTTTGCAGAGAGCATACGGCCGTCTGAATGAGCCCTTAACCTCCATTCCTACCTCCATTTCCATTTTGCTGTGCACCATCTATAGCTGGACATGTAGCTTGTGGCCCAGCGTCATGCAGACACCTTCTGATGCTTTGTGTAGACACTGTTTACCGCCCTAGGTTTGGGATGTGACAGTTTCACTTTCAGTACAGAATGGATCAGTACGCGCCATTCTTTATCAGTCCGTGCAGAGGTTCTCCTTTGTGCACCTCTTTCTGTCATTCCAGTTCGTCGTCATTCTCCCAACCACTGAGACACCCAGTGTTGAGCGGTGCTGACATCTCGGCCTAGGCGCGTAGTGATCTGCCGGAGTGATATACCAAGGTCTCTCAGTTCAAGGATTCTGTCCCTGCTCTGAATCCCTTGGAGGAGTGGATGAATGGATGTGTATACTGACAGAGAGCTACTACCCAATACCAGTGGGGGGGGGGTTCTACTATCCAGCTGGTGCTGTTATAGTGGAATGGCTGTTTGTTTTACAGTTTTGTAGGAGTTTGTGTATTTCTAAAAAAAAAACCTATAAAAACAGACTTTAAAAAAAAAAAAAAAAAAAAAAAAAAGATTGTGTCCCTCTCAGTTGGCAACACGTTGCTATAACTGGCACATCAACGAACAGGAGGCACAGCACAATCATCCCACATGACCATATGATTTTTGCCAAACAAAAAAAAACCTTTGCTTTCAATCTGCTTTCATGCCCCTCCCACATGGCACAGATTGGAGCTAGGTGCTTGAAACTCTGATCATCTGCATATCTTAGCGACACCTGTTACTGCCCTCATTTGCATGACTACCTCCTTCTTGGTGTTGTAATTTCAATGCTGCGGAGTGTATACCCAAGTACATGCAGAGATCATAGATGTCACTTGCACAAACAACAAGTTCATACACTGTCAATGATTCAGATATCATATACATTGGGTGGACAGGATAATGACTTAACAGATTTTTTTTCTATTTTTTGGGAATTTACAGATTGTTCGTGACAGTAATTCCAGGTGAGTTTTCATATCAAGCCGTCGTCGTGTATGTACATGAGTAATAACGGAGCACAATGTCACCTGTGTGATGTAATTTACAACCAGAGGACTTTATATTCATCACCTTGCTCTCTCGATGGCTTCTGTCCGGTGAAACATTGGACAGCTGTCCCAAGCAGAACCGATCCCCACCAGAAGGGTCTACATAGCCATCAACAGTAACAATGGGGCAGCTTGATGGACTTGAAGGTTTCTCCCACCTGAACATCCATTTCAAAGTAGGCAATAGAGCACCAATACTCAGGGGCTACAGGATAAGAAGCAGAAGAGATGTAACTGTGGCTGCGAAATATTATAAGGGGGCAGATATAGCCATCATAATACAGGAACAGAGCGCAGGAGAAGACACCAAAATTCATTTCTTCGTCTGTCCCTGGCGAAATGGAGAAAAGGACACACATAAGGAATGAAAGAGAAGGAAGAAAATCACAGGCTCACCTGGGTGATTGGAGATCGGAGGCTGGAACGCAAGCTCATTATGCACAGGCCCTAAAAAGCAGAAGGACTGTTATCTAGGAAGCAACTTTTTTATTCACCGAAAAAAACATTTTGCAGTAAAGAAATCTTACATTTATGTGATCACAAACTTAAAAGACCACTGTGCAAATAGCAGAAAATGCTTCATAATATTTACGACAGAAATGAAAACCTTAAAGGGGTCCTCTCACTTCAGCAAATGGCATTTATCATGTAGAGAAAGTTAATACAAGGCACTTCCTAATGTATTGTGATTCTCCATATTGCCTCCTTTGCTGGCTGGATTCATTTCTCCATCACATTATACACTGCTCGTTTCCATGGTTATGACCACCCTGCAATCCAGCAGCGGTGGCCGTTCTTGCACACTATAGGAAAAAGCGCCGACCTGTCCGGTGGTTGGAACCGCAGAAGTGTGCACAGGCACGCATGCGCAGCAGCTCCAGTCCTGTCCACCTTGTATCTGTGACGAAGGGTGGTCAGAACTTCCGAAAACTAGCTATGTATGATGAGACGGAAAAATGAATCCAGCCAGCAAAGGCAATATGGACAACAACAATAGATTAAGAATTGCCTTGTATTAACTTTGTCTATGTGATAAATGCAGTTTGATGAAGAGAAACAACTCTTAAGAGTTAAAAACAAGCATTTTTTCTGCTCAGATTTTGCAAGCATTGAAAGCGGCTGTCCAGATAAAAAATATATTTTTTAAATGGACCTGTTCTGTGGGTGAAAGGGGGCTGAGTAATAAGGTCTGATTCACACATATGCATGGACACCAGAGAGTACAAGATGGCAAAGGACCTGCAGGGACTACAGCTGACTGTAGGAGATAAGGGCACCTTAACCCTTTCACGACCGGAGCTTTTTTCGGTTCTGCATTTTCGTTTTGCGCTCCCTGCCTTCAAACAGCCATAACTCTTTTATTTTTCTGTTCACATAGCTGTATGAGGGCTTGTTTTTTGCGGACAAGTTGTACTTTCCAACGCCACCATTTAATATTGCATACAGTGTAGTGGGAAGCGGGAAAAAAATTCCAAACCGGGTGAAATTGCAAAGAAAACGCTATTCCGCTACAGTTCTACGGGTTTCTTATTTACAGCGTTCGATGTGCATTAAAACTGATCCGTTACTTTCATTCTACTGGTCAGTACGAATCCGGCAATACCTAATATGTATAGTTTTTCCTGCGTTTTCATAGTGATAACATAATTAGAAAGTTGCCCTTTTTTTTTTTTTTTTTCCTTGTCAAATCTTGACCCCTATAACTTTTTGGTATTTATGTGTACAGAGCTGTATGGGGCTCATTTTTTGCGGGACGATCTGAAGTTTTTATTGATACCATTCTGGGGTGTGTATGACTTTTTGATCACTTTTTTATTTAATTTTTTTTAGAAAAAAAAAGCGACAAAAACGGCAAATCGCCATTTGGACGCTTTTTTCCGCCACACAATTCGCCGTATTGGAATTTTTTTTTATATTTTAAAAGTACAGGCGTTTTCGGTCACGGTGATACCCATGATGTCTATATTTATTGTTATTTAGGTATTTATTTTTTACTTATACGGAAAGGGGGGTGATTTGAACTTTTACATCTTTTTTATTTTTTATATATTTTTTAACATTTTTTTTAATTTTTTTTTACTATTAGAAAGCTCAAATATGGGCTTATAAATTGTGGCTTTTTTTTTTTTTCTTTATGAGCAATTCTGGGTTTTATAGGCTCAGAAAACCAATCAATTGCTCATTTCTTATCCTGGCCTGCCCATCTAGTGGCCAGAATAAGAATTGCAGTTTGAAAACTGTAATCCTCACCAGCGAGGATTACAGTTTTCATATGGTGTACAGACACCCCGATTGGTCACACGGGGTGTCTGTACACCACCCGGAAGCGAACGCTTCCGGGTTTAGACGCAACTAGATGCCGTGATCACGTTGATCACGGGCATCTAGTCAACCCAGAAGACGCCGCCGATGTGGTAGGTAGCGGCAAGTCTCTGCTGTTAGAAACAGCAGAGACTTGCCGGCCATGACGCCCGCCGCACCCGCGAGCGGGCGCCATGTGCCCGCATCGCCCCAGCGCCGTACATGTACGGCGCTGGTCGCGAAGGGGTTAATCAGTTCAAATAAAGGACAACAACTTCCATCAACACGGGTCTTCCAAAGAGCAGCGGATCTCTCGGTCCCTAACGGTAATTAGCAGTTATAACTGAGGGAAGCAACTGCAGAATGCTAATTTCGTCTGCATCATCGAGCATTGCACGATGCGGAGTAAAATCAATGGCTCATTCTTGTAACACATGCATGAGATGTGTCATCAAGAGCTGCTCTTTGCTTGTGCATTTGGTTCCTGTTTATTACAGTCACATGCCCTCAAGCAGTTGCAAAAGCAACAAAACACACAATGTAGCACCAAAAGATAATTGCTTAAAGAGGTTCTGCAGTTCTTTTAAACTGATGATCTATGCTCTGGATAGATCATCAGCCTCTGATTGGTGGGGGTCCGACACCTGGGACCCCCGCTGATCAGCTGTTTGAGAAGGCAACAGGAGCGCCGCAGCCTTATCACTGTTTACTGCAGGTATAGTGACGTCACGACTAGTATCTCTAGCCTGGGCGGGGCTAAGCTCCATTCAAGTGAACAGAGCTTAGCCCCGCCCAGGCCAGTGATACTAGTCGTGACGTCACTATACCTGCAGTAAACAGTGGGAAGGCTGCGGCGCTCCTGCAGCGCCCCTGCCTTCTCAAACAGCTGATCAGCGGGGGTCCCAGGTGTCGGACCCTGGCCGATTATCAGTTTAAAAGAACTGCAGAACTCCTTTAAAGGAGAAATCCACCTAAATCTATTTTAGGTAAACATTTTCCCATTACTTATAGTCCCACATTGTAGTTGAGGTTTTTGCAGCTTTAGGTTTAAAAAAAAAGCTGAAAAAAACAGGATAAAACCAAAAAGTCTAAATACACAAACTGTGAATAGACTGAGGACTATAAACTTTAATGTGCCTTTAAATGAAGCACATTTTGAAGCAGAAATCTCTGCAATTGAAAATCAGTTCTATTCATCTGAAGGGTCATCACATGGATGTCTGCAAGAACAATTCAAACGAATGGAACTGATTTTCAGTCACAGACATTTCTGCAACAAAATCTGCGGTGTGTGTGTCGGCACCCTCACGGGGGCAGCAGATCAAATCAACCAATGAAGAGATTGGAAATGACAAAATTAAGTGGCAAACCCATAAAAGAAAAAAAAAAAAAGTGTATGATTCTGATCAATGGATAAAAAACAAAACTTACATTGGTAGGTAAAACTTACAGTAATGTCCAGGATGGGGCATGGGTGGATGATGCTGAAGATGTCCATTCTGGTGGTGAGACATATTGGGTGTGTAAGGTGCGGTTCTACTTCCAGTCCAGGTTGTGGTACTGTCTACTAAAACATCACACAGAATATGGTTACAATGCCGGCCCTTGTAATATGTCTCAGGCAGGAGCAGTCATGGAACAACATGGGATTGGGATGCATCAAGAGGAGAGCTCTACCATGACTTACGGAGCCAGGTGAAAAGAAAAAGGAGCCATGCTGAATAAGTCAGTGACAAGGAACGCTACACAATGAAAGAAGCAATATAGCACAACCTGCACTGTGTCAGGAGTGTGATGATGAGTTATAGATGGTGCCAGGAGGCACGTCTCCTCATACAGGCTGCAGCGAGGTACATTTAGTGTTTACAAACTTTCAGACAGTTGGCAGCCACTTACTGTGATGATATGTGGCTGCTGAGCGTTGAAGCCGTTCTGCTGTGTCCCCTGAGGAGGCACGGAGGCGATCTGCAGCAGTCCTTCACCGTGCGATGCTGCCAATAAACTGGTGGGCTGACCTGGGGAAGAGAACATCTTCAGTCTTCCAGGATCAATACTGCCAATAGCTCTCCGAGATCGCTCAGCAAATCTAAAGTTCACAATAACAATCATCTCCCGTCACCCATCACAGTGATAACGAGCCCGAACCGATTCTCGCTGAACATCCGTGAGGAAAAGCAACAGGAAATGGTCCTACTGGGATAGGAGTTGTCAAAAGTAATGGACGGTGTAAGATTCTCTTCTGTCTGCAAACATAAACTTATACACCAGGTGCAGAAACACCACATCCAGTGCATTGCCCATAATAGATCCCCGCCACGATACAGGTTATTATAGCAAAATTTATAGATTAAACACTTTTCGGACCATCCGGGTGGTTCACACTTTCACTCTGCAAGGACGTTCCTGAGCAGTTAGCAGCTACACAAAGCATCATGCAGATCATGCAGGAGAGGGGAGCCTGCTGTCAGTGACAGAGAAGGCTGGAACGGCGTTTTACTGCCCGTCTTCTCCAGAGGTCCTATCATGTGACCACTGCAAGATGAGAAATCCTTGTACAACATCTCTGGGATGTGTGTTCCCCCCCCCGCCCCCCCCAAAAAAAAAAAAAAAAAAAAAGTAAAGTTAAATGCACTAACAGAGGTATTGTATGGCCGGGGGAAGGGGGGGGGCTAGTTGGGTACACAAGTGTATATATAAAAAAAAATTTATAATATATATGTTTTGGGTATAAAAAAATATTAAGACAAGACAAATGCTAATTAGAGATGAGTGAGCATGCTCGAGTGCCATTTTTGCGTATTTGCGTACGCATTTTAAAATTCCTACGCTATTCATACGCATATTTTAATCTATATGCAAATGCGTACGAATTGCGTACGAATAGCAAATTCAATTTGTACGCTATTCGTACGCATTTGCGTATAGATTAAAATATGCATATGAATAGCGTAGGAATTTTAAAATGCGTACGCAAATACGCAAAAATGGCACTCTCGAGCATGCTCGCTCATCTCTAATGCTAATCTAAAAATTGTAAAAAAAAAAATTAAGCTCCATGTATCACTGAAAAAGGCAAAAAAAAAATGATTTACATAGCCAGAAGATTAAAAAAAAAAAAACGGTTACCAAGAGGTTTTTTGGGATTATCATATATTATCAATAGGGATTGGAGGAAAAAAAAAAAAAAAAAAACACAAAAAGTGGTTTTCCCATCCACAGATAATACTTCTTGTCCCAAAGGTGAGGACCCGCACCTATCAGACAGACATGGGGACGTATCCTAGCGATATACCCCCCATTGTCTGTGATGGGACAAACCCTTTAAGTGACTCTGCATTTCAGTCTCTGTCACCAGTTTATGCTGCTCTCAGACAGGGCAGTGTAAAACTGATGACAGCTTCCCTTGAATTCTGAAAGTATAAAGTCCCCAACCTTTTAACGACTGAAGGGTTAAAGGGGTTGTGCAGCGCTAATATATTAATGACCTAAAGTGACGATAGGTCATCAGTATCAAATCAGCATGGGTTTCAGGAGTCAGACACCCACCCATCTGATACAGAAGACCCATGTGGAGGTTAGGTCATTAACATTTTAGCGCTGCACAACCCCTTTAAACTATAGGCCATTTGGAGGTTGAATGCAAACAGGAGTAAGAAACATTGTAGATGGATTTTACTGCTGCTCAATGAAATAATGTTCGGACAGTTCCTGTGTGCACCCGGTGAAGCTCCACACTACTACTACTCCTAGGACACTTACTTGTAGAAGGGACAGGGATGCTGGAGAAGCTGGAGGCATTGGGCGTGCTGGGCTCACTAGATGCCAGCAGTGACGAGTTGCTGTAGCTCTCGCTGGATGATGACCTGTTACTTGGCGGGTGCTGGATGGTCTGTATTGAATGTCCGTCAGAGGATGAGATACTCTGCTGTCCGTCCACATAGTCATGGCCATACTCGTCCTTCACAAGTAAGCTAGACGGAGCTGTGACACAGAATCACAGTCATTTAATCGCTGGAAACAAAATAGCATTTCAGTTTTTAGCCTTTGTAGTTCCTGCAGTTGGTAGCCTGCGTTTTCCAGCTGTTGCACAATTACACCTCCCAGAATGGGCTCCGGGCAGGGCATGCTGGGAGCTGTAGTCTTGCAACAGCTGTGATGCCAGAGCTCCAAAGAAACTACTCCTGACTAGGGACGAGCGAACCTCGGGTTCGGGTGGTGTAGAAATTCTGTTATGGATTCCATTATAACGGAATTCGTAGATGGAATGCAATATGGAAGCCTTTAAGAGGCATTCGGTTTTGCATTCCGTCTACGAATTCCGTTAAAACGGAATCCATAACAGAATTTCTACACCACCGTAACGCTGAACCCGAAAAGTTCAGGTTCACTCATCCCTACTCCTGACCTATAGAAATGGCCTTAGTCAATAGCCGATGTGCAAAAACCACAGATGCCAAGAAGCAGCACAATGTTGTGGAGATCTGATGCACTAGATCAGTGGTTCTCAACTCCAGTCCTCAGGACCCACCTGCCAGTCAGGTTTTCAGGATTTCCTTAGTTTAGACCAGCTGATATAATTAGCGTCCATCCATCAGGACTTACCACAGGTATTCATTCTGTGGGATATTCCTAAATCCTGACTGGCAGGTGGGTCCTGAGGACTGGAGTTGAGAACCACTGCACTAGATGGATTCATTTACTACGGAATTACTAACCTGTACTTTGAATGGTCAGCCCCGACAAGTCTGAAAGAGAAAAAGGATAGGATTACAGAATAAATAGTAAAGTAGAACATAAAGATAAAGGAACAGGCTAGCATTCATTTTTCTATTTGGCTGAATAAATTTTTGGAAGTCATGAAAAAAAAAAAGAAATACATAAAGAAGCAAAAGAATAAGTAAATAAATAAATACATACAGCGCCCTCTTGTGGAGACGTAAGGGAAGGCTTTTTCACAAGTAAAACAAATATTGTCTTTTAAATAATTTTCAAAAGTATAAATCAAATTACAAATTCAAACTGTTTCCAATCAAGTCTGCTTTTAGTTGAATACATATTATGTTAATAGAAATCTGTATTATAAAAGACTCGTCTGTCCATCGGCTCCCCGGGCTGAAAAGAGGAAAAAAAAGTGTGGCCTCACGAGATAGCGTACCATGCTGTGTTCTGTTGAAGCAGACGGACGTATAGCCAGGGAGAAGACGACCCAGCAGCAGAACAAGCCGTCCAGGAGAAGCTCCAGCCCAGAGCAAAGGCAAGTCTGCCAAACTGAAGTGATCGTGTCCCTCACCAATCTGATGCTGTCTGTGCTGAACGGACAGAGTCAAAGCGGCCAAGAGCAGGCTCACTTGAGAAATGACTAGGTCCCCGCATCCCCGGCAAACTACCAGCTCTAATGTATATCAGGTGCCAGAACTTTTTGGCCCAGATATATTGTCAATGGGGATGCAAATACAAAAAAAATAGCAAAGATTAGGAAAACAGCAGGAATACATGTGGGCAGGCAGTTGTAAAGTTATATGCACAGACAGTACTGCCTCCCCCTTTAAACAGTATATGCACAGACATTGTAATCAATGGGGCTGAGTGCGATACCAAGCACAGCCACTATACAATGTACGGCTTGGGGAGAATAGAGAAGGCTGCAGGGCTCACAGGAGCACCAGTGACATCTAAAACAGCTGATTGGCGGGGGACTCCGGTATCAGACCTCCCACCGATCAGATACTTAAAGGGTTTCTGTCACCAGTTTTTTCGGTATGAATCAGGCCGACATTAGAGATGTGCTAATGTCACCTGATTCCAAATATATATCTGTTTTATTTACTGGTGCCCCCATTTTTATATAAAATGAATTTTTATTTTATGCTAATAAGGCTCCTAGGTGCAAGGGGCGTTACCCCTGCTCCTAGAGGCTCTGTTGATTGACAGGCCCAGGCAGAGAAGAAACACTCCATTCACCATAGCTTGCAAAGACCTTCAATGGTGTCATGACCATGTGATCAGTCACATTGTTTAAGAGGAGACAGGCTGTTTGTGTGATCCTAACCATGTGACTGATCACATGGTCATGACATCATTGAAGGTCCTTGCAAGCTATGGTGAACGGAGTGTTTCTTCTCTGCCTGGGCCTGTCAATCAGCAGAGCCTCTAGGAGCAGGGGTAACGCCCCTTGCACCTAGAGGCCTTATTAGCATAAAATAAAAGTTCATTTTTATATAAAAATGTGGGCACCAGTAAATAAAACAGATATATATTTGCAATCAGGTGACATTAGCATATCTCTAATGTCAGCCTGATTCATACCGAAAAAACTGGTGACAGAAACCCTTTAAGACCTATCCTGGGGAAAGGTCATCAGTATTGAAGTCATGGAAAACCCTTTTAAGACTCCAATAGTAATTACTGACAGATGAGTGATACAAAGCACTGGTCTCTTACCGATTCCTGGGGACACAACGCGCTCGTAGTGATAAGGATTCACACATACACTGTCGCACTTCAGATCAAATGCATACTGACAGTATTTCACATGTTTCAGTTCATTCTTGTGAAGATCTGGCCACCTCCAGAGACGGGCATAGATGACATGAGGAAAACCTTTCCTACCGGCCACCTGTAAGAGAACAGCGACAGCAGGTCACAGCAATGGCAGACACTGGCAAGTCAAGGATCGCACTGTCCCAATACTACAGAACAAAACTGGGGGAAAACTAAGGAAGCTTTTATTTTATTGTCTTTACTTACCACGGCAATAGCTTCTTCTAGGAAAAAAAATATAAGTTCAGAAAAATACCACCACCTTTTAACAGAAACAAGGCCACACCTGTCCATGGAGATATGCGCGGTCGTTTTCAGGAGAAAACTGGACAACCCTCGGGATCAGTCTGCATTAATGAATTGGTAAGTGCCAACCTGACAGAACCTGCACCGTGCTCTATCCTCCTATCTGCTGTGGTGATGTCATGAGTTGAGGTGATGTCACCGCTGCAGACAGGTACCATATTTTTTAGACTATAAAACAAGCCTTTTTGCAAGAAAAATCCTTGCTAAAAGTCTCTGCTTCTTACAGTCCAAAGGCTGAGCGCTCACAAAGTCCATGACTGTTCTGCACTCGACTCCCTCTGTCTGTCCTGCTCTGCGCTCTGCTCTCCCCGTCTGTCCTGCTCTGCGCTCTGCTCTCCCCGTCTGTCCTGCTCTGCGCTCTCTGCTCCCCGTCTGTCCCTCTGCGCTCTGCGTCTGTCTGCTCTGCGCTCTGCTCTCCCCGTCTGTCCTGCTCTGCGCTCTGCTCTCCCGTCTGTCTGCTCTGCTGCTCTGCTGCTCTGCGCTCCTCCCCGTCTGTCCTGCTCTGCGCTCTGCTCCCCGTCTGTCTGCCCTGCTCTGCTCTGCTCCCCCGTCTGTCCTGCTCTGCGCTCTGCCCTCCCGTCTGTCCTGCTCTGCGCTCCCGTCTGTCCTGCTCTGCGCTCCCCGTCTGTCCTGCTCTGCGCTCCCCGTCTGTCCTGCTCTGCGCTCCCCGTCTGTCTGCTCTGCCTCTCTGCTGCTCTGCGCTCCCCGTCTGTCCTGCTCTGCGCTCCCCGTCTGTCCTGCTCTGCGCTCCCGTCTGTCCTGCTCTGCGCTCCCCGTCTGTCCTGCTCTGCGCTCCCCGTCTGTCCTGCTCTGCGCTCCCCGTCTGTCTGCTCTGCCTCTGCCTCCCCGTCTGTCCTGCTCTGCGCTCCCCGTCTGTCCTGCTCTGCTCTCCCCGTCTGTCCTGCTCTGCGCTCCCCGCTCCTGCTCGTCTGCCGTCTGTCCTGCTCTGCGCTCCCCGTCTGTCCTGCCTCTCGCTCCCCGTCTGTCCTGCTCTGCGCTCTCTCCCTGCTCTGCCTGCTCTGCGCTCCCCGTCTGTCCTGCTCTGCGCTCCCCGTCTGTCCTGCTCTGCGCTCCCCGTCTGTCCTGCTCTGCGCTCTCCCCCGTCTCTGTCCTGCCTCTGCGCTCCCTCTGTCCTGCTCTGCGCTCCGCTCTCCCCGTCTGTCCTGCTCTGCGCTCCGCTCTCCCCGTCTGTCCCTGCTCTGCGCTCCGCTCTCCCCGTCTGTCCTGCTCTGCGCTCTGCTCTCCCCGTCTGTCCTGCTCTGCGCTCTGCTCTCCCCGTCTGTCCTGCTCTGCGCTCCGCTCTCCCCGTCTGTCCTGCTCTGCGCTCCGCTCTCCCCGTCTGTCCTGCTCTGCGCTCTGCTCTCCCCGTCTGTCCTGCTCTGCGCTCCGCTCTCCCCCGTCTGTCCTGCTCTGCGCTCCGCTCTCCCCGTCTGTCCTGCTCTGCGCTCTGCTCTCCCCGTCTTCTCTGTCCTGCTCTGCGCTCTGCTCTCCCCGTCTGTCCTGCTCTGCGCTCTGCTCTCCCCGTCTGCCTTCCTGCTCTGCTCTGCTCTGCTCTCCCCGTCTGTCCTGCTCTGCGCTCTGCTCTCCCCGTCTGGGGATTTTCTGCCATTCTGCTCTGTAGATCCTCTCCAGCTCTGTCAGGTTGGATGGGGACCATCGGTGGACGGCCATTTTCAGGTCTCTCCAGAGATGTTCTATTGGGTTCAGGTCATTCGAAAAAGACATTCACAGAGTTGTCCCCAAGCCGCTCCTGTGTTGTCTTGGTTGTGTGCTTAGAATTATTGTCTTGTTGGAAGGAGAACCTTCGGCCCCAGTCTGATGTCCAGAGCTCTGGATCAGGTTTTCACTAAAGGCAGAGCGATCAACCGACTGGGAAACCGCAGATCACTAGCTCACACTGCGTGCATGAGAGCTACTGACAGCAAGCTATGCGGATTTCCTAACTTGTAAACAGGATAGCTTGCTGTGCTACGCAGTTTCTGTAGATCTCATGCACTGCAATGTGAACTACTGAACCAGCGAGCGTCCTAGTGATCTGCTGTTTCCCAGCTGGCTGGTGATTGAGACTGTCTCATCTCAGCTTAGTAACGGTGAGATGAGACAACCCCTTTAAAAATATATCTCTGTACTTTGCTCCATTCAGCTTTCCCTCCACCCTGACCAGTCTCCCTGTTCCCCCCAGTATGATGCTGCCACCACCATGCTTCATTGTATGGATGGTATTGGGCAGGGCCTGGTTTTCTCTTAGAACCAAGTTCAACCTTGGTTTCATTAGACCAGAAAATCTTATGTCTCACACTCAGAGTCCTTTACATGCTTTCTTTGCAAACTTTCATTTTTTTCAACTGAGGAGAGGCTTCTTTCTGACCAATCTGCCATAAAGCCCAGACTGGTGGAGGCTGCAGTGATGGCCGACCTTCTGGAAGTCTCTCCCATCAGCACTCAGGATCTCTGGAGTTCAGCCAGCGTGACCATTGGGTTCTTGGTCAACTCTCTTACCAAGGCCCTTCTAACCAGATTATTTAGTTTAAGGGGGGAAGGGCCACCAGCTCTAGGAAGAGGTCTGGCTGTTCAAAACGTCTTCCATTTATGAATTATGGAGACCACTGTGCTCTTGGAAACTTTCAGCGCAGCAGACATTTTTGTCCCCTTCTCCAGATCTGTTCCTCCACACAATCCTGTCTCTGAGCTCTACAGGCAGTTCTTTCCTCCTCATGGCTTGGTCTTTGCTCTGATATAGATTGTCAGCTGTGAGATCTTATATAGACAGGGAGGTGTCCAATCCACTGAATGTACTAAACGTGACTCCAATCAAGGTGTAGAAACATCTCAAAGATGATCAAGAGAAATGAAAGGCCTCAGAGCAAAATTTCATTATTTTTTTTTTTTAACAAGTTTGCAAACATTTCTAAAGTTCTTTTACTTGTATGCGGTATTGAGTGTAGATTGATGGGGGAAAACGTGATTTTTTTTATTTTTATTTTAGCACAAGGAGCAACATAACAAAATGTGAAAAAACACAAAGGGTCTGGAGACTTTCCAAATGCATTGTATAGTAGAAAAGAGCTGATTTGATGAGCGCAGCAATGTCTTTTCCTTTTTAACAATCTCAGCCACTCAGAGCTACCCAACAGCATCTGAAAGCATTGCCTGGAGGATGATGGTCAGGGATGGTGATATCTGGTGCCAGAAGGTCAGATTGCTGGTACTGTGTTTAAAGGGGTTTTCCAGGCTCTTGATGCTGATGGGGTTGTGGGGTGTTAGTCCCCAAATGATTGGATATTGATGACTTATCCCGAGGACAAGTCATTAACCCTTTCTACCCCGGAGGTTTTTTTCGGTTTTGCGTTTTCGTTTTGCGCTCCCTGCCTTCAAACAGCCATAACTGTTTTATTTTTCCGTTCACATAGCTGTATGAGGGCTTGTTTTTTGCGGGACAAGTTGTACTTTCCAACGCCACCATTTAATATTGCATATGGTGTGTAGTGAGAAGCGGGAAAAAAATTCCAAATCGGGTGAAATTGCAAAAAAAAACAAAAAAAACGCTATTCCGCTCCAGTTCTACGGGTTTCTTATTTACAGCGTTTGATGTGAATTAAAACTGACCAGTCACTTTCATTCTACTGGTCAGTACGATATCGAATCCGGCAATACCTAATATGTATAGTTTTTCCTGCGTTTTGATAGTGATAAAATAATTAGAAAGTTGCCCTTTTTTTTTTTTTCCCCTTGTCATATCTTGACCCCTATAACTTTTTGGTATTTATTTGTACAGAGCTGTATTGGGGCTCATTTTTTGCGGGACGATCTGACGTTTTTATTGATACCATTCTGGGGTGTGTATGACTTTTTGATCACTTTTTATTTAATTTTTTTTTAGAAAAAAAAGCAACAAAAAACGGCGAATCGCCATTTGGACGCTTTTTTCCGCCACATAATTCGCCGTATTGGAATTTTTTTTTTATATTTTAAAAGTACGGGCGCTTTCGGTCACGGTGATTCCCAAGATGTCTATATTTATTGTTATTTAGGTATTTATTTTTTCATTATACGGAAAGGGGGGGTGATTTGAACTTTTATATATTTTTTTATTTTTTATATATTTTTTAACATTTCTTTTTAATTTTTTTCTGACTATTTTTAAGCTCAAATATGAGCTGATATATTGTGTTTTTTTTTTTTCTTTATGAGCAATCAGGGATTTACTAGACTGAGATAAATCCATGAATTGCTCATTTCTTATCCTGGCCTGCCATCTAGTGGCCAGAATAAGAA
>ONZH01024280.1:0-118631 GCA_900303285.1 Rhinella marina
ACTGAGAAAAAACGTAGTCTTTAAATGGCGGCTATGTTACCGCAAACCACTCCATTTTTCACTGGACTGTAGTACATATAACTGAGAAAATACGTATTTTATAGACTGACGCTGCTGTACAGCACACTACAGAATTGTTCACTGGACTGTAGTATATATAAATGAGAAAAAAACGTAGTCTTTAAATGGCATCTATGTTACCGCAAACCACTCCATTTTTCACTGGACTGTAGTACATATAACTGAGAAAAAACTTAGTCTTTAAATGGTGGCTATTTTGCGACTTTTTTTAAAAAGTCGCAATGATAAATCTGGAGTGAAACTCATTAACATGGCTAACCACACCCACTTTTCCACCCATATTACAAACTGGAGTGAGTTGTGTACACATGCAAAAAGTCGCAAAAAAATGCGCAAAAAAGTCGCAAAAGCCCTATCGTGCGACTTTTTGAAGACAGAATTCTGGAGTGAAGGTATGATAAATCAGGGCCATAGTCTTTAAATGGTGGCTGGTGAGCTGCCCGGCTAAAAAATAATGGTGCAGGCCCAGCTGGTAAGCTGACCGGCTAAAAAATTAGGGTGCAGGCCCAGCTGGTGAGCTGAACGGTTAAAAAATTAGGGTGCAGGCCCAGCTGGTGAGCTGACCGGCTAAAAAATTAGGGTGCAGGCCCAGCTGGTGGACTTCGAGGGCAGCCTAATAAGCAGTTTCATATGATGGAGGAAGAGGAGGAAGAGGACGAGAAGAGGAAGGGGTACACGATAATACAGTGTATTCAATACACTCTAAAAGCCTGATTTAAGGTTCCTTCATGTTAAGCCGCTTTCCTCTGGTGGAGTAGAGAAGTCAGGGACAATCCAGGCCTAATTCATTTTGATAAGCGTCAAACTGTCAGAATTGTCAGTTGACAGGCGGATGCGCTTATCAGTAATTATGCCCCCAGTGGCACTCAATACCCGTTCAGACAAAACGATGGCGGCAGGGCAGGCCAGCACCTCCAAGGCGTAGAGCGCCAGTTCGTGCCACGTGTCCATCTTAGACACCCAATAATTATAAGGCACAGAGGGATCACTGAGGACGTTGACACAGTCAGCTAGGCACTCCTTTGCCATCTTCCAAAACTTTTCCCTCCCTGTCACACTAGGCCGCTCTTCAGGGTGAGGGTTGGCTGGGGTAAGGACATTTGAATGCTGCGCTGGGACATTGAAGTGGACGTGCTGGCTGATGGTTCCTGCGAAGGTCCAGGTGCAGGGCAGGAGGCATCTGGGCCTGCGTCTTGGACAGCAGGTAACAGAGGGGAAGAGGAGGCAGTGGTGTGACCTGCAGACACAGATTGTGGACTCAGGCGTTCGGTCCACTTTTAGGGTGTTTTGCTGACATGTGTCGGATCATGCTGGTGGTGGTCAGGTTGCTGGTGTTTACGCCCCTGCTCATCTTGGTACGGCACAGGTTACAAATTACAATACGTTTATCGTCAGCACTTTCCTCAAGAAACCGCCAGACTGCGGAACACCTAACCCTTGGCAAGGGAGCTTGCCGCAAGGGGCTGCTCCGGGGAACAGTTGCGGGCCTGGATGGCATGGCCTGCCTTCTCCCTTTTGCCACCCCACTGCCTCTTCCAGCCTGTTGCGCTGCTGTGGATCCCTCCCCCTCTGTACTGCTGTCCTCGCTCGGCTTGCCACCTTCCCAGTTTGGGTCAGCTATTTGATCGTCCACCACCTCCTCTTCCACATCCTCACTCTGGTCCTCCTCCTGACATGGTGAACTACCAAGAACCTGACTTAACTGCGTCTCATCCTCATCCACAACCTCTTGAGACACTAATTGCCCTTGACTTATTGGCAACTGTGTCTCATCATCATCATGCACCTCGTGAGACGCTATTTGCCAGTCCCCACCGTCATCTTCTTCAGACTGTGTTTGCTCAATAGGTTGAAAATCAGGGCACAATATCTCCTCATGTCCCACTTCAAGCGGCCTTGGCGAGAGGCCCAAGCCAAGGAACGGTGATGAAAAAAGCTCCTCGGAATATCCTAATGTGGGATTATTTCTTTGTTCAGACTCTGCATGGTGGGAGGAAGGAGGATCAGGGTGAGGATGCAGTTGCCCAGACTCTTGGCTGCTGAGACTGGACTTTGTGGAAGAGAGGGTGGTGCTTAACCGACTGGAAGCATTATCAGCTGAAATCCAACCCACTACCTGCTCGCACTGGTGTGGCGACAAGAATTGTGTCTTGTGCCACCCTGCAAACTGTGACATGAAGCTAGGAATTGTGGATGACTTTGTCTCTTGGGCTCTGCCAGTGTGCACAGTTTCACCGCACCCTGAGCCTTCGCCCCTGCATTCACCATCAGCAGCATGCCCACTTCCCCGTCCCTTTCTGCTCGCCTTGCGCATATTGTATAGTATATATGTAACTTGGTCACAACTACAGTAGTGCAGATTTTTATTAACCGTATGATCAGAAAAATGTAAACGAATGTCCAATATTCTGAATGCGCAAACGTTATAGAGCAGCCGCAAATGAGGAACTGCGGCCTAAATTAACGGTATTAAAACAATGGATGTCAGCTACAGAGACTTTTGAACAGTTGTAATACGCTGTGCACCTAGCGTTACTGACAGGGTTTTTTTTGCCACCAAAAAAAAAAAAGCAGATGTATTTCACAATGGACTTTGGTCTTTTTGGAACAGAAACAATCTTTCTACCTACCCAAATCCTATTCCTATAGTTTAATTCCCTCATTGGGCAAATTAAACTGCAGACGCAAATGAGGAACTGCGGCCTAAATTAACGGCATTAAATGTAACAACGTATGTCAGCTACATAGACTTTTGAACCGTTGTAATAAGCTGTGCAACTAGTGTTACTGATAGGGCACACTTGGGGTTTTTTTTGTCACCAAAAAAAAAACCAAACAGACGTATTTCACAATGGACTTTGGTCTTTTTGGAACAGAAACAATCTTTTTACCTACCCAAATCCTATCCCTATAGTTTAATTCCCTACTTGCTTAAATTAAACTGCAGACGCAAATGAGGAAGTGCGGCCTAAATTAACGGTATTAAACAGCGGATGTCAGCTATATAGACTTTTGAACGGTTCTAATACGCTGTGTACCTAGTGTTACTGACAGGGCACACATGGGTTCTTTTTGCCACCAAAAAAAATAAAAAATGCAGAAGGATTTAACAATGGACTTTTGTGTCTTTTGAACAATGATATTAACCCTGCCTATAGAAATTCTATCCCTACACAAGTCCCTCCTTGCGCAAATGTTATACAGCAAGACGCAAAAGAAGTACTGCGGGCTTAACAACAGAAATTATAGCAAAGTATGTCAGGTATATAGTATACAGAGAGTATCCTACAGCATGCAGCAGCACATGTGGCATTTGGGCTTTTGGGTCTTTTTTGAGCGATTTCTGTCCCTGCCTAGTGTGCTTCTCTCCCTACAGTGTATGTCCCTCCTTGCTGCAGCAGCGCATGTGGCGTTAATGGTAGGCCACATAGCACTATTTTCACACCTTTAAAGTCCTCAAAAATAATAAAATATTGGTTTGTGCCAGATATAGTAGCCCTTAAAAGGGCTTTTGGGTCTTTGTGCCTCTGCCTAGCGTGCTTCTCTCCCTACACTGTCTGTCCCTGCTTGCAGCAGCTGTCCCTGGCTCGGTATGCGCCGGTCACATTTCACTGGGTGATTAGCGTGCGGGGAGGTGACTCGAGCATGGCGCTCGAGCACACGCAGTATTCGGCCTAATACCGCGTGGTCCCGAGCACCGCCATGTTCGGCCGAATAGTGTATTCGGCCGAACATGTTCGCTCAACACTATTGTTAACCCTTGCTGTGTTACAGGGAAAATCTTAAAATTTCATCTCCATTTTCCTTTAATTCTGGTGGAAAATGTGGAGTTAACAATGTTTATAAAATCTGTTTTGAATAATTTGAAGGGTGTAGTTTCCAAAATGGGGTCATTTATGGGTGGTTTCTATTATGTAGGCCCCTCCATAGCACTTCAGAGCTGAATTGGTCCTTAAAGTTGGTTTTGTAATTTTTCTTGAAATATCCTAAAAAAATAAAATCATATTTACAAAGAGATGGCAATATAAAGCAGACATATTGTAAACGTTAATCAATTAGTATTTTATGAGGTTTCACTATCCATCTCTGTACAGTTTTTATCACTTACATGAAGTTTGATGGGATGAAAAAATAATGTCAGAATGGCTTGGATAAGTAAAAGCTTTACAAAATTATTACCTCATAAAATGACAAGTCAGATTTGAAAAATTAGGAAAGGTCAGGAAGGTGAGAAATGGCAGGGAGGAAATTAAGTTAAGGATTTGTGTTTATCAATATTATGCATGAGGGGGTTATCGCATGAATAATGAAAATCTGATATTATATAGTACTTGACAGTCTCTTTTTAACAAACTTGGAACCAGCCATGTACCTTACTTGGATCCAGAGCTCTACCCATTTTTTCCACCAGTTCCTCTACTATGCTCATTTCAATCTATCAGCTTAGAGGGTATGACCTTTCTCTGGGGGCATATCCTTTCTACTGCAGCTGGAGGCAGTTGAAGGATGGAACTGAGCATGTGCTTCCAGTGAACTACACAAAGATCAAACAGCAGGTGGCGTTATACAGATAGATTTCAGTGAATAACTCAGCGGTTATACTAAATTTTTAATACATGCAATTACAAAAGTATTCAGATCCAGTGCTGGTTTGAAAAATGTAGAATGGTTTTCGTGGAACAGCCTCTTTCATGACTTATCAAATTGCATCTTTCAAAATTGTATTTTCTAAATAGCAAATTTGGCATTCACAGCAAGCAGAATGACATGAGTGCCAAGACTGATTTCATATTTATGGCAATAATACTATTAATAAATAGGCATCTAGACAGAAATATTGCCTGAAAACAAGTCTTCTCAATTACAGAACATTGTTAGTTGAGCTCTCAAAATGTTCTCAGTGCTGGCCTTCACACTGTAAGTAAAACATAATGTTGGCATCAGCTATTCCCTATATTTTTGCATCCATTTTATTTTCCAGTTCTTAAAACGCACTGTACACTATAAAATTAGTGATTTCTGTCTTACTAGTTACAGACTATTTGTGATATGATTTTGTTTTATTTTCCGTATGAATTACATCACACATACTCTGTATTTTTCAAATCTAATGAAACGTACAGTATCAAGCCCTATCATGTAAGTTTCATGCTAAATGTTTACAGCTTTAGCATTTGGCACAGCTATGAATAATCCTAGTTATCAATGAAACGTGCCCACCACTGTTTTATACTTCTCTTTTGGTTGTTAAGTGTACCAGAATGCAATGAGGGGAGAGATGAGCAGAATACCTATTCCAAGTTCTGTTCTGGGTCATTGTGCTTACCAGTTATGCCCCTTGGTGCACGGATTAAGCAAAGTAGGGGTTTAGAAAATAATTTAACCTAATATGTGTACAAAAATAACGAAATTCATGTCTGTTGGGTGGCATAGTTCTCAATTTGTAATATTCCAAAAATATAGAGAAACTCAAGTTTTGCTCTTTTTCTTTTTAATAGTTAAAGGGTTGTCCTATGAAAAATATTCTACATTTTTCAAACCAGCACCTGGATCTGAATACTTTGAATGTAATTAAAAAGGTAGTATAGCATCTGAATTATGTCTCATTCACTCATCAGTGTTCATTCAGTGATTTCCATCAGTGATTTTGAGCAGGGGCATAGCTTGAGGCTCATGGGCCCTGATGCAAGAGTTCTGTTTGGGCCCCCATTCCCTCATGCTTTGTGGCCAGGGGCAGGTGAGCACGCAACCTTCCTGATGGCTGAGGCAAAAACTGAAACGCCCCCCCCTCTCCATGTCAAATTCTTGACCTAATTCCCTTCCCTCCATATGTGGCACAAGGGTCTCCGGGCCCCCTCAAGCTCCTGGGCCTGGTAGCGATCGCTACCTCTGCACCCCCTATAGCTACGCCCCTGATTTTGAGCCAAAACCAGGTGCGGCTCTAAACACAGAACAGGGGCAGATCTTTCCATTACACCTTATGTCTGTGGAGACTCCAGTCCTGGTTTTGGCTCACAATCACTGATGGAGATCACTGACCAAAACACTGATGTGTGAATAAAGCTTTATTCACTGAAATCTATTGGTATAGTGCCACCTGCTGTATGCTCTTTTTCTAATTTCTCTGTCCAGCTAATTGAGATGGAAGCACAAGCTCAGCACAGCTCAGCTGCTGTAGAAAACTGTCAGATTGAAATAAATCTAGCAGAGCAATTGGAGCAATAAATATGGAGATCTTTGGATCCAAGTAAGGTACTTGACTGGTTCTATGTTAGTTAGAAAGAGAATGACTTGTACTATACATTAATGATAAGATAACCCCTTTAAGGCTGGGAATTCTTATATGTGCCACAGCTAGAATGTATTTGTAAACTACATTATTACTGAGTTTAATGAAATCTTATCCCCTGATAACCTTTTCCATTTGTGAAATACATGCTTTATAAACATTTGTGAAACCACTATAAAATTCTTTTCATGGGGTGATCCATGTTGAATCCGATTTGTAAAAAGTGTTGAAAAGATATCTCTTAATGACGTCTTCTATCTCTAATTAATGGTGAAGTTCACACTGGTCACAAAAACAAGAATGAATGGAGTGGCAGAATGTTTGTTTCTAAGTGTCTCCATTTCTTGTACAGCTTTATACTGTTATATTATACCCTGAGATGTTTACAGAGCTGTGACATTTCTGTAGATAGAGGTGATCCAGGTGTGTACAACTACAGTTATTTCCATCATATACCAATTTATTTTTCTTGTCTTGTAAAAACTGAAGGAGTGCTTTTCTTGTATACATACTTACCAAGGTTATCTCAGTTTCCCGACTAGAAGAAAAGGTCAGGCTAAATGATAGTTAAAATTGTTGAATTTTCTTGATTGATCTGAAGATTTGTTTGTTTTACTTGTTCTGCACTGATTTTGCATGTAGACGATACTTGTATTAAATGCAGTGCATAAGGTTAAAAATCAGTAATTCTACAAGCAATCTTACTTGGCTAAATTCTTAAATATTACACTCAAGTGGAGGCCAGCAACCTCCGGATCTCTAGCTGCTGTGAAGCTACAACTCTCAGCATGCACTATTGTCATCTATGGGAGTACTGAGGCATATGTGCCTGTTGGAAGTTGTAGTTTCACAGCAGCTAGAGAGCCGGAGGTTGCTGACCCATGCACTAAAGTCTCCAGTATAATAATATAAATTTAATATACCATATGACTGAGATTCTATTTTTATGAATTATTCTGTACTAAATATTATGTATATAATGTTGTAAATATACTGTATTTTTAATATATTTACTTAATTAAAAATTAATGACTTTGAAAATCTACATCTATCCCCAAACACGAAAGTATAGGTATGGACTGTCTATTGTTTTAAAAAGTGTTCCCATGGAAGTCAAACAAGGGTAATGCCCAGGGAGAAGTTTACACCTCAGCACATCAATGGTGCACCCCTAAATATATGAATATGTTCCAACTTTAGGCAGTTATGGTTTATGCACAACTGGAGCCACCACCAATGAGGAAGGTCCCTTGGGTCCAAGACAGCTGAGTGGGAATAAGTTACAATAGAGATGTGACCATAAAAGTGCAGAAATCTTCTTTTTTAAGTTACAGAAACAGTACAGTATATTTTAGTGATCTAATATGAGCTTCTATGATGTCATGTATGTAAATAAGAGCCCAAGAGTGTAAGATCATGTGGTTGATATGCAGTCTCTTGAGAGAGGGGCTCAGACCTGGGTTGCTTCAGTCCTTGTTTTAATGAGTGAGACCCTGACTAAGAATCCACTTTCCACATTTCCTAAAAACAGATATAGAAAATTAAAATAAGGATCACTGAAAATATATGGTGACAAGCAAATATCAAGGCTTTTAGTCCCATTTGGTTAGGCATGTACTAAAGTAAAGCAGTATGTGAAGGGCAATGCTATGGGCAGTGGCGTAGCTATAGGGGTCGCAGCGGTCGCAGTTGCGACCGGGCCCCTAAGCCAGGGGGGCCCCGAGGGCCCCCCTTGCCACTTGCAGGGCCGCACCGCCAATTAGCCAGGTGCGGCGCGGCCCTGCACACAGATAGGGGCAGAGGGAGATGAGCGCTTCCATTGTGGAAGCGCTCATCTCCATTGTCATCTGTATCGCCGTCCTCAGGACGGCGATACAGATGCCTGTATTGTACTGGGGCAGGGGAGGAGAGGCGTCTCCCCTGCCCGTTCCTCTGATAGGCTGCAGGCACTGGGCCTGCAGCCTATCAGAGGCCGGCTCAGGCGGCGCGATGACGTCATCGCGCCGCCTGAGCCGTACATCGCGGGACACAGGCCGGAAGAGGCCTGCATCGCATCGCTGTCAGCACCATGGAGGTAAGTATAAGTGTTAATTTTTTTTTATTATTTTTTTTTTTTTAATTGTAGCAGTCACCGACCGTAGCCTAATTGGGGGCACTGGGGGCATTTTTACTGGCACATGGGGCACTGGGGGCATTTTACTGGCACATGGGCACTGTGGGCATTTTTACTGGCACATGGGGGCACTGTGGGCATTTTACTGGCACATGGGGGCACTGTGGGCATTTTACTGGCACATGGCACTGAGGGCATTTTTACTGGCACATGGGGGCACTGTGGGCATTTTACTGGCACATGGGGGCACTGTGGGCATTTTACTGGCACATGGGGGCACTGTGGGCATTTTTACTGGCACATGGGGGCACTGTGGGCATTTTACTGGCACATGGGGGCACTGTGGGCATTTTACTGGCACATGGGGGCACTGGGGCATTTTTACTGGTACATGGGGCACTGGGGGCATTTTTACTGGCACATGGGGGCACTGGGGGCATTTTACTGGCACATGGGGTCATTTTTACTGGCACATGGGGGCACTGGGGGCATTTTACTGGCACATGGGGGGCACTGTGGGCATTTTTACTGGCACATGGGGGCACTGTGGGCATTTTTACTGGCACATGGGGGCACTGTGGGCATTTTACTGGCACATGGGGCACTGGGGGCATTTTACTGGCACATGGGGGCACTGTGGGCATTTTACTGGCACATGGCACTGAGGGCATTTTTACTGGCACATGGGGGCACTGTGGGCATTTTACTGGCACATGGGGGCACTGTGGGCATTTTACTGGCACATGGGGGCACTGTGGGCATTTTTACTGGCACATGGGGGCACTGTGGGCATTTTACTGGCACATGGGGGCACTGTGGGCATTTTACTGGCACATGGGGCACTGTGGGCATTTTTACTGGCACATGGGGGCACTGTGGGCATTTTACTGGCACATGGGGGGCACTGTGGGCATTTTACTGGCACATGGGGGCACTGTGGGCATTTTACTGGCACATGGGGGCACTGTGGGCATTTTACTGGCACATGGGGCACTGGGGGCATTTTTACTTGGTACATGGGGGCACTGGGGCATTTTTACTGGCACATGGGGGCACTGGGGGCATTACTGGCACATGGGGTCATTTTTACTGGCACATGGGGGCACTGGGGGCATTTTACTGGCAACATGGGGGGCACTGTGGGCATTTTTACTGGCACATGGGGGCACTGTGGGCATTTTACTGGCACATGGGGGCACTGTGGGCATTTTACTGGCACATGGGGCACTGGGGGCATTTTACTGGCACATGGGGGCACTGTGGGCATTTTAACTGGCACATGGGGGCACTGAGGGCATTTTTACTGGCACATGGGGGCACTGTGGGCATTTTACTGGCACATGGGGGCACTGTGGGCATTTTACTGGCACATGGGGGCACTGGGGGCATTTTTACTGGTACATGGGGGCACTGGGGGCATTTTTACTGGCACATGGGGGCATTTTTACTGGCACATGGGGGCATTTTTACTGGCACAAGGGGGCACTGGGGGCATTTTTACTGGCACATGGGGGCATTTTTACTGGCACAAGGGGGCACTGGGGCATTTTTACTGGCACATGGGGGCATGGGGCATTTCTTACTGGCACATGGGGGCACTGGGGGCATTTTTACTGGCACATGGGGGCATGGGGCATTTCTTACTGGCACATGGGGGCACTGGGGGCATTTCTTACTGGCACATGATTTTGAGGGGGAATCAATGGGGGGAACTTCTGGCGCATTATTGGGGCATTTCTTACTGGCACATAATTTGGGGGGCATCTATGGGTGGGGAGCACTTCTTACTGGCACATTGAAGCATTATTACTTCTGGGGCACAGTGGGGACATTAGTACTGTGGGGGGCACTATTACTGTGGGGGGCACCCTGGCACAGTATCAGCGCAGTTATTTCTGGGGGACGGTATGTTCACACTATTACGGGACACTATTTGTTGGGCACAGTTATTTTAGGACACTGTGTGCCAATAATTATTGAAGGGCACTATCTGTGTGGTACTAGTGGCACAGTACTGGGGTGGTAGGATGATTTGTCCAGAAGATGGGAGGATGATGGAAAAGTAGTAAATTAAGATTTTTTTCTGTCAAACTGCAGAGATGAGAAATGGCTGAAAAATGGCGTCTGGTCTGAAAGGAGAAGATGAGGAAAGAGAAGATCTACATCCGAGGAGACGTCACTGGATGTAAGAGGTATGAGGCGCTGTATTATACTGGATGTAAGAGGTATGGGGCGCTGTATTAGGCGGGGGGCGGGGGGGGCCCAAGCTGAACTCTTGCACCAGGGCCCATGAGCCTTTAGCTACGCCCCTGGCTATGGGGCTGCCTGACCTCTATGTATTCCAATAAAACAATTCCTCATATTACTTTTTTTTTTTTTTACAAGAAAGATCAATAGAAAAGAGTTTATTACAGCAATTACATTATCATATTAAGCAAAAGTATACAAAATGATTTAGTAGAAGCCTGAATATAAAGATGACTGTATATAAAACAAATCGGGTGTATGTAGGATTGTACATTTTTGCACTTCCTGCACAGTTTACTCACTAACAAGCAGAATACAAACAATCTGTGCATCTCAGTTTGCTCAAAGCAGTGAGTGAAACCTAGGCTAACCTACTTAAAAATGAAAAAAACATAGCCCCCAAGTTTGGTCAGGCTAATCCCCATGTTTGCCATCACAACAAATAAAGTTAATTCTTAAGTCTATTTCGGATCTGACTTTTAAAGATGTTTCTATTCAGACATATTTCCTGAAGGTGTCCTTTAATTGGCTAGACATTGCTCTGAAATGCCAAATGACTTGCAGTGCTCCAACAAATGCAAAGATAAAACCACTTAAAAGCACCAGCATTCTTCACAGGGCTTAAAATGTTTAGACAAACTGTGATTTAAAAGTAACAGTAATTTCAGAAAAGAATGTTTGCCTTCCTTGGAACAGATTGTAGACTATTGATTTCAACCCAATTAATTAATGGCATCTCCATTTTATTTTGCAATCAGCCAAAGTGGGAAATTAGCATGAACACTGAGAGGTTAGATTTTCTGAATATTAAGTGCGGGTACAAATTTGTTAAAGAACTGTTAACCAAAAATATCAGTCCTTCATAAAAGTAAATTGCAGCCAACCCAAGCTCTTAACTTCCATACTGTATCTCTATTTATTGAAAGTTTTTTTTTTTTTTTTTTTAATGTGTCCATGGATGGTGCCCCAATATGATAAATGTTCCCATATACCATATTTTACTATCAGGGTGCTTATTGGCAAAAGGTAGTGCAGTCACTGATATTTCATATGCTAAAATATGGTCAATAGGAACAATAATTCCAATTATAGCAGATATTATCATTGTATATGTAGCTAATAAAACTGTAGCCTTTGTCAGCAACAAATTATAGATGGATATTTTTATACCTTCAACCTAATACAATTGATGGAATAAATGCGGATGTTGAAGAGGTTCTGTACTAATATAAATGTATGTGACAAGTTGTCCGCACATCAAGTATGAACAGTGGTCAATTATATTGCGTTATAAATTCTGCCTCTACAAGCAGCTGCATTTTATGTTGGGAATCGGGGAGCTGACAGAGTGGCGGCAGGTATTTTCATGTGACTTGCTGCATAGACCAGCCATGTTCAAGTTGGGTTCTGCAGAAGCTATATTGCTCATGTGATGGCTTACAAGTACACATATGATCTGCTCTGACAGCTCTCTGCTTCCCTCTCAGGGCTGGCCTTTAGGGTATGTGACCTGTGTGACTGGACAGGGCACATCACACCACCTTTGAAAGAGGCACCACTCTACCTGTATCACAAGTCAGATGCTACCTAGCAGCTAGTGGATGTGTCACCCTACTGCAATGGAGCTCAGAGCATGCAGCAGCCATGCAAAGTGAGCCCTCTCAGATAAGCTCAGTCACTATATCAGTCAACTGTGTTGTTCTATGGAGAGCTTTTATTTTGCTGACAGCAGGGCCCAGCAGGGGTGCTGTTAATCAGCAAAATATCTGCTGCTATTGCCACTGAGCCTATATGAGGGTGGTTACTCTGGCCAGCTGTTGCCTTCTCCGAGGGACTCCATCACCCATGGAATGTATGAAGCCTCCACCAGTGCAGTGTGAGGAACCAGGCAGGACAGTCAGCGACCGTGCAATCAGCCAGGGAACAGAGTCACTCTGGATCTTTGAAATCCCCAGACAGCAGGAGAGCTTTCTCTGTCTCTTGTCAGTGCTAGGATTAGTTTCTGTACACACAGTAAGCTTAGAGCTGATTGGCTGGACCTCTTTCTTGTCACAGCCACAGATCTGTAGAGCTGGGGAGCTCGGCATCAAAATAGCCAACTATCCGCTTTCTATTAAGATGAAATTCCACGTACTACAGCTCTAGGGCCTCCATTATATCCAGCAGTCTGAGTTATAACACTGGCTATGTATTATCCCCCCAATGTACATGTCACTTCCCTGCTTCCTCCTCCTTACCCCATGGTTCATGTTTTGGTTCAGTAAGTTAAGCAATATGTGTAAAAGTGTTTTGTGCTCCTTTGCGTATATGAATTTTTATGAAGTATAGAATGTATATTTATAATTAATTGGGCAGGTCGGAAGCCCCACCACATTAATCACCTTTTATGCCAGCTTTCTGACATAAAAAAAAAAACAATTAAACCTACAACAGCCAGGGGCTGGCATAGATATGAATATAGGAGCAAGGACTGCCAGATTCTGCACCTAATTTATGATGAGGCGTATGCAGAATCCAGCAGTTTGTCTGGTTATAATCGACTGCTGGTCTATGATAAGTCTGCCCCTTATTGGTGGCTCCAGTGGTGCATATGCCATAAATGCCTAAAGTTGGAACATATTCATATAGTTATGGGTGCACCATTGATGCGCTGAGGTTTAAACTTCGCCCTGGACATAACTTTTATTACACATATTGCCTCCCTTGCGGGCTTCATTTTTTTTCATCACATTATACACTTCTCATTTCCATGGTCATGACCACCTTGTAATCCAGCAGCAGTGGACATGTTTACACACTATAGGGAATAGTATCGGCCTCTCTGGTGGCCGGGACCTTGGGAGTGCACATAGACTAGCGCTTTTTCCTATAGTGTGCAAGCACAACCACCGCTGCTGAATTTCTGTGTGGTCGTAACCATGGAAATGTGATGAAAAAATGAATCAAGCCAGCGAGGGCAGCAATATGGACAATAAAAGTGCAATAGAAAGTAGCTTGTATTAACTTTCTCTACATGATAAATGTTATTTGCTGAAGTGAGACAACCCCTTTAAGGCTGGGCAACCCCTTTAAGAAAAATAAAACTACACCATATAAATGCATATTATGCATCTTTCAGTGATATATATCTACAAGACATTCAGAATGTCTTCTTTTACTTTTTTCACTTTGTTATATTGCAGCCTTGTGCTAAAATAAAATAAAAAAGGTTCAACGTTTTTCCCCATCATTCTGCACTCAATTTCCCATAATGACAACGTGAAAACAGAATGTTTGAAATATTTGCTAATTTATTGAAAAGGAAAAACTAAAATATTGCATTGATGCCAGAAAGTGTGTGGATCCGGTGAACTCTGACTGACTGTTTATTGCCGGAACAGCTTGCTGAATCAGTCAAACAGAGGTGTGTGAACCTACCCTAAGAAATAAATAAAAGTTATGGATACTGGACCTCAGAATGTTACTATTGAAAGATATAACTTGTCCCTCTCGTATGGTTATGGATCCCAGAACATAAGGATGAAATATGGTGTGGAAGGAAGACCAAAATAAGCTGTGTCCTTATGGGGTTATTCTATGACAGTATCAAGCATAGCGTCTTTTCTTTTTTTTTTTCTGTCTTTAGATTCACTGACATTTCATCCATTTGACACTGTGAGTGTGATATCTGCACAAGGGACAACACCAGCTGTTACCTAATATTACCTAATGGAAATAGCCGAGTGTATCCTATTTGAAGTACATCTTAGTTGAAGATGTCATGCGACCAAGTAATGTTCTCATGTGAAAATGTGTGTTTATGAATTTGTGATGATCTTTATAAAAAAACAACTTATCAATCTCCAGATTTCATGGGATGATGTAACTCATGTCCCACTTTAAAAGACACACTAGACTTGGATGACTATAGCATTTGTTGAAAAGATTGATAATATGTTATATATGAGTCAGAGTGTAGATTGTCCATGGAGCATCTTTGCTGATATGAAAGCGTAGTAAGAGCTCCAATAATAAGTTATTCCTTCCAAATTGTACAAAATGGTCAACCTCTTGTGAGCTTGAGCAAACTCCAAGAAACTTGTGAGCACTGGGGAACAATGTATTATGTAGTGATTATGATGTATAGTGGAAAATACGCGTCAGTTATATTAATGATATTTTCTTATTCGAGTTTATACGTAACCAGGAATAAAAGAAAATGGAATCGATAACTGACAACACATTTTATTTGTTAAGCCTATATAAATCAGTCACTTAAATTCAGATTTATGCATATTTTAAAAGGAAACAGAGAATGTACATTTACTAAAACCCTAATCTTTGTTTATGTAGAAGAATTATTATGTCCTGTGGGTTTTATCTTTTCTTGAAGTTTACTGTAATATATGGGAACAGGTCTGTGTTTGCGGGAGCGGTCAGATGAGTAGAGAAAATAATTAGTGACTCATTTATTTTGGCGCAGTTATGTTTAAACTAGATATGAATAATTTACCAGATTTTAGGTGGATTAGATTGGCGCAGACTACACTGATGAAAGATCAGACGAAATATTCCTGGGTTACACAGCTTTCTTTCATCTTGCAAAATATTGTTAAAACATAGCGGAGATTTTGGAACATACTATAACTAGGAGAGAAACTGGTGAAATCTCACCTCATGACTAGAGTATAAAGGGGTTGTCCAAAATATTTAAAGGGAACCTGTCAGGTTGAATATGGTTTCTGAGCTGCAGGCAGTATGTTACAGAGCAGGAAGAGCTGAGCAGGTTGATACATAGTTTTATGGGAAAAGATTGAGTATAACCTATATTTTATTACTTTAAATTCCTATACATTCTGGGCTTTGCAGTGAAGGAGCTGGTCCTATGAGTGCCTGACAGTCTTCCCTCTATGATTGTCTATACAGACATAGCTGTCAATCACTGATAGGACCGCCTCCTTGAGTTCAAGCTCAGAATGAGCAGGAATTTAAATTAATTAAAATTATACTGAATCTTTTCCCATAAAGTTATATATCAATTTGCTCAGCTTCTCCTGCTCTATAACATGCTGCCTGTAGCTTACAATGCATTTTCATTGTGACAGGTTCCTTTTCATAAGCTCAGTCATCAGGGGCAGACTGGGAAATAAAAGTGGCCCCGGAAAAAATGCTAAAAGTGGCCCCTTTTTGTATTCAGGACCAAACTGATGACAGGCAGGACCAGCAATACAATATTGTGTCACATTATGCCACCCAACAGGGCCAAATACCACAATCCATCACATTATACAGCCCCAACAGCACAAAATACATCTCCAAAAACTTCCACTGGCCAGTCATGAGTTCAAGCTCAGAATGAGCAGGAATTTAAATTAATTAAAATTATACTGAATCTTTTCCCATAAAGTTATATATCAATTTGCTCAGCTTCTCCTGCTCTATAACATGCTGCCTGTAGCTTACAATGCATTTTCATTGTGACAGGTTCCTTTTCATAAGCTCAGTCATCAGGGGCAGACTGGGAAATAAAAGTGGCCCCGGAAAAAATGCTAAAAGTGGCCCCTCTTTGTATTCAGGACCAAACTGATGACAGGCAGGACCAGCAATACAATATTGTGTCACATTATGCCACCTAACAGGGCCAAATACCACAATCCATCACATTATACAGCCCCAACAGCACAAAATACATCTCCAAAAACTTCCACTGGCCAGTCATGAGGAGGGCTCAGGCGTCCCCCTTGGCATCGGCCCACCGGAAAATTTCCCTGTAAGGTCTATGGCCAATCCACCCCTGTCAGTGATGTGTCCAGTGACATGCAGGTATACAGAATGTATACATTGATTGGCTGCCTTCAGTCAACATACTAGCATGGCCAAGAATAGCAGTGGTAGTGAATGGGTTTGCCTTGCAATTCACAGGTTGTTGTGACCACAATGTGACAGTTGCAAGAAAGCCAGCAGGTTCAGATTTCTTGCAGTTTACTGTGGTCACAGCAACTTGTGGGTTGCAACATGAACCCATTCCCTAGCATTAGTGGCAATGTAGGAAGAATTATGTTGCAATCTTTGGCTGTGTATCACATGTGTCATGGGCAAAGTTACCATATAGTCCTAGCCTATATCCAGATTTCCTATAGAAATAATAGTCCATATTTCACTTCAACAATAATGATATTCTAAATCATAGCAACTCATGTGGGTGCCATGAGCAATAATTGTATTTGGTCTTGTGTGGTTAAAGGGCGCCATTTAGAGCCATACAAGTGCCACATCAAAGTCTCACATCTTACGTCCATCAAATAAGACATCTTAAGATGATAAAAATTTATTAAAAGAACACATAGAAATTGTAAGTATTATTCATTAAACACTGAGATATCTCAACATAGTATTTGACAATAAAGGTTATTAATTACAGAAAATTCAAGTTAAGACAAATCATACAGTATGGCTCCCCTTGAAATATAGGAACAGTCTCAATGTGAATAGGTTCACAATGGCAAAATTAGCATATAGATAGGAGTTTATTAAAAAAAAAAAGTAAAGGTAGAGTGGAACCAGCCAGACCATAGTAAGAAAGCTTAGAACTTATTTGGGACTCTAATGGTAAGTGCACAAGCTTCTTCTAGGGCAGGATTCAGCAACTTTTGGCACTCCAACTGTTGTGAAACTACAATTCCCAGTATGCTCTATTTATTTATATGAGAGCTCTTAAAAGAACAGAACCAGTATGCTTTTGGGGCAGACCTCTCTCCTCCATGGGCAGTATCTAGCCACTCTAGCTGCATTCAGGTAACCCTGATATATACTACAAAGAGGACAACACCTCTTGTAACACCTCGGTAACACCACAATCGATTTTCACTAGATAGGTATCATTTTAACAAGTTGGGTTAATTGTTCCAGGCAGCTGAAAGGTGTTAAACCCATGCTATTGTAAATGCACAACACAGCTTTAAAGCACCTGCTCTTTAGGTCTCTTGCTTTTAGATACATTTCCTGCCTTCTCTTTTGCAGCACTCAATAAATGCAGTTAATACAGGTAGTAACGTTAGCAGACCCAGTTCTGTCATCTTGCAAAAAGTTACAGTGATAAACATGCATTATTATATTATAAATATAATAAAGATAGAAGAAAAATAGAGGAGAAAAGCTCATCATCGATTCACCCCAGATCATCAACACAACAATATTCAAAGTACAAACCTTTATATATTCATGTAAAACCTTGCTTCCAAAAGTTTTCATGCCACTGTATATATACTGTTGATATATATGCAGTCCCTACACCAACACAGAAAATACACTGTAATAAATGTATCAATGATACTAAGGATATGGTTTTCAAAGATATACAATGGATATACTACTGTACATGATAAAAACAAAACAATAGGTCCCAGGTGGTGCCTTAGAGGATCTAAAGAAATAATCATCCATCATGGGCAATTGTGAATGATATATAAGGCAATCTTGGACTAATAATTAGTTATCAATGAGGAAAAACATTGTGTATAAAAAGGACTACCATATTTTTCACCCTATAAGAGACACCTGCCCATCAGACTCTCCTAGTTTTTGGAGGAGGACAATAAGAAAAAAATATCTTTCATTAGACTTCAGGTCAGACCAGAAATCAGACCCCCAATGTTAATCAGACCTCATCTGACAGCCCCAATCAGACCCCCAATGTTAATAAGACAATCAATCAGACCCCCATTGTTAATAAGACCCCAATAAGACATCAGCTCAGACCCCAATGTGAATGACCCCCAATCAGACCTCAGATAAGAGCCCCAATATAAATAAGACCACCATTCAGACCTCAGGTGAAACCCATATACCTCAGATAAGACCTCCATACCTCAGATCAGACCTCATGTCTCAGATCAGACCCCCATGCTTCAGATCAGACCCCCATGCCTCAGATCAGACCCCTTGCCTCAGATCAACCTTCATGCCGCAGATCAGACCCCATGTCTTAGATCAGACCTCATGCCTTAGATCAGATCCCATTCCTCAGATCAGCCCCCATGCCTTAAATCAGCTCCCATGCCTCAGATCAAACCCCATGCTTCAGATCAGACCCCATGCCTCAGATCAACCTTCATGCCTCAGATCAGACCCCATGTCTCAGATCAGACCTCATGTCTTAGATCAAATCCCATTCCTCAGATCAGCACCCCTTCCCTCAGATCAGCCCCCATGCCTCAGATCAGCCCCCATACCTTAGATCAGATCCCATTCCTCAGATTAGCCCCATGCCTTAAATCAACTCCCATGCCTCAGAGTAGCCCCCATGCCTCAGAGTAGCCCCCATGCCTCAGATCAGACCCTCATGCCTACGATAAGCCCCCATGGCTCAGATCAGACCCTCATGCCACAGTGCAAATGAACTAAAAATGAAATAAACTTACCTCTACTGCTCTGGACGAGGGGTCCCAGGATCCAGCTTTCTCTCGTCTTCCTGCCATCAGCTGTGCTGTGACCCAATGCACACAGAGAGAGGTCACAAAGCGTCCTCACGCTCTACACAGTGACAGCACAGCCGACCAAAGAGGACCAGGAAGCAGTGAGTATAGATCCTGGGGAGCGCTGCATTCACTGCTTCCCAGTCCTCTGGTACTAATGAGCACTTCTATAATGGAAGCGCTCAGTAGTATTCACCCCATAAGATGAAGTGATGTTTTTACCCCACTTTGGGGGGAAAAATGTGTCTTATGGGGGTGAAAAATACGGTAAGTAATAATATACTGTAAATTGACCCATACATAAGAAGTAAAAGAATGCTGGAGGAGACAAGCCTTTATTTCAGACTGAAGGAATTGTCCTAGTTGTGCCTCTAACTTAATGGAAATGTCTCCATCTTCCAAAAGAGCACTGCCCTTGCAGAACTACTAATTATATTGCAGGGTGCACACTTTACAGGACGTTGTGGCTAACCAATAATGGAGAGGTTCATAACTTTGCACTGGGCATAAAGAAATTGGCAACTAGAGGGAATTGCATATACTTGATTATGGTATTATTTTAGAAACATGTAGAGCAAATTGTTACTGAGACTAACTCAAGTTGCAATTACTTGTACTGTCAGGTGCATAGAACTTCATTTTTGTTTCCTAATGCATGACATATCATTTACAGTTTCTGGTTAACTATTTTTAAGGTCATGTGCCATTTATTTACAGCGCATGGTCCTGGACTTTAAAGAGATCATGTCAAGTGAAAATGGCCAAATTGTGCCCAAAGTGTCAATATTTTGTGTGGCCACCACTTTCCAGCACAGCCTTAACTCTATTGGGCATGGAGTTCACTAGAGCTTCACAGGCTGTCACTGGAATCCTCCACTCCTCCATCACGACATCACAGATTTGGTGGATGTAAGAGACCTTGAGCTCCTCCACCTTCCATTTGAGGATGCCCCACAGATGCTTCGGTCTGGAGACATGCTTGGCCAGTCCAGAAACTTTACGTTTCTTTAGCAAGGCAGTGGATGTCTTGGAGGTGTGTTTGGGGTCATTATCATGTTGGAATACTACCCTGCGGCCCAGTTTCCAAAGGGAAGAGATAATGCTCTGCTTTAGTATGTCACAGTACATGTTGACATTCATGGTTCCCTCAATGAACTGTAGCTCCCCACAGCTGGCAGCAAACATGCAGCCCCAAACACTCCCAACACCATGCCTGATTGTAGACAAGACATGCTTGTCTTTGTACTCCTCACCTGGTTGCCTCCACACATGCTTAACACCATCCAAACCAATTACGTTTATCTTAGTCTCATCAGTAATCTATGCCCGTAGTCTGCTTGTCTTCATCAAACTGTTTGCAGGCTTTCTTGTGCATTTGTGCATCATCTTTAGAAAAGGCATCCCTCTGTGACGACAGCCATGCAGACCAATTTGAAGCAGTGTGCGGCATATGATCTGAGCACTGGCAGACTGACCTCCCCACCCCTTTGAAGCAATACTGGCAGCACTCATACATCTATTTTGAAAAGACAACCTCTGGATATGACACTGAGCATGTGCACGAGCAACTTCTTTGGTCAACTATGGCAAAGCCTGTTATGAGCGGAACTTGTTGAACCTTGTTAAACCACTGTATGGTCTTGGCCACCGTGCTGCAGCTCAGTTTCAGGGTGTTGGCAATCTTCTTATAGCTTAGGCAATTTTTATGTAGAGCAACTATTATTTTTTTCAGATCCTCAGATTTTCAGATAGAGTTCTTTGCTATGAGGTGCCATGTTGAACTTCCAGTAAACTTTCATGAGAGAGTGGAGAGCGATAACACCAAATTTAGCAGACCTGCTCCCCATTCACATCTGGGACCTTGTAACATTAACAAGTTACATGACACCGGAGAGGGAAAATGGCTAATTGGGCACAATTTGACCATTTTCACTTGCGGGTGTACTCAGTTTTGTTGCCAGCGGTTTAGACATTAATGGCTATGTGTTGTTATTTTGAGGGCACACCAAATTTACACTGATATAAGCTGGACACTGACTACTTTACATTGTATCAAACATATCTTCAGTGGTTTCCCTTGAAAAATGATATAATAAAATATTTACAAAAATGTGAGGGGTGTACTCACTTTTATGAAAAACTGTATACATATCTACAGTATATACATATACAGTGGCATGCAAACGTTTGGGAACTCTTCAATGTTTTACTTTGGCCTTTCCAGTCCCCTGATATGAACCTCATTGAAAATCTCAAAAGAGCAGTGCATGCAAGACGGTCCGGGAATCTCATAGAATTGGAAGACTTTTGCAAGGAAGAAAATATGAAAATCCCTCTAACAAAAATTGAAAGACTCTTGGCTGGCTTCAAAAAGCATCTACAAGCTGTGATACTTAAAGGAAAAAAATATATACAATGCAACAGCACCCTGCAAACCAAATAAAAAATGCCATAGTAATAGAAAGTATTCTGGTGCTAATGCTACGCTTATTTAGTAAATTTGAGATTCTTGGCAAATCTATTTTGTACAAAATTATTTGGGCCCATCTGCCAAACGTCAAGACGATCTCTGTAAGACTGGAACCTAACACTAAATGCTACCTGTTACATATGTGCCATAGCGGCCACTGTAAAATTCAGGGAGTGCAGGTTCCACTCTGCTTTTTATTATATTTGGTGCCAGAATGGCCTCCAATAAATCCAGTGAATGCAGGTACCAACATGCATGCCGAGCCCACTCTATACCTCACCTGGTGCCAGATGGCTACCACTGAATACAATGAGAGTCCACTCTATACCTCTCCTGGTGCCAAAAGGCTTCCAGTGAGTGCAGGGAGAGCAGGCTACAGCTTTATACTTACACAAATTAAAATCAGCCTATGGGGCAGACAGGCTGGTCGGGAGTGCATGACTAAATGGAGTAGCCACACCTCCAGTACCAACTGCATAAAAAAGGGGGTCAGTCAGCACATCCCAGTGTGCAGGTGCACGCTGTGGCTAGATACACAAAGGAAAAAAAAAATATATACAATGCAACAGCACTCTGCAAACCAAATAAAGTACCAAAAATGACATAGTAATAGAAAGTATTCTGATGCTAATGCTACGCTTGTTTAATAAATTTGAGATTCTTGGCTAATACATTTTGTACAAAATTATTTGGGCCCGTCTGCCAAACGTCAAGGCGATCTCAGTAAGACAAGAACCTCACACTTAATGCTACCTGTTACGTAAGCTGTGATACTTGCCAAAGAGGGTGCTACTAAGTACTAATCATGCAGGGTGCCCAAAGTTTTGCTTCAGGCCCTTTTCCTATCTATAATTTTCATAATGTAAAAGATGAAAGTAAAAAAAAAATTTTTGCCTAAAATACAAAGGGAATGTGTCATCTTTAATGCTACAAATGGTCCATAAGACCAATAGTGCCTTTTTGTTTCATGTGCCAATTCTTGTCATGAAAACATAATATTTATGGGATCCATTACATAAAATACTGTATCTATGAGCTAAATAAAGATGTTTAAAACTATCAGCTGTGTCATCTGGTTGCTTTGCGTCTGTCTCTTCTAAGGACTGTTCTACTCACAGTATACCTTCACTAGCTAAAGGGTAGGGAGCCGGTTATTGTACACTGTTAGCGGCTCACTACCATTGAATCCCTGCATTATAGTGATTTCACTATGCCTAACATTGCTGCATTCTTCACATGTGCACTTGCTGTGTCAAAATCACTCAAACACTTGCCCCGACATGTTTCACCAGCTAAACTGACGTCCTCAGGGAAATTGGGCACAAGTGTACAATGCAGTAAATCATATTGTTACATTATACCAATTAAAATGACAACAAACCGTTTGGCAGTGACCCTGTTCTGGAGTACTGCATACCATAGAATTTCATTTGTGGTACTGCCAATGGGTGCCAGATGGACCTCCTTCCTTCTGAAACCATTTGGTTGAGAGGTCACTATTGATAGATATGAAATAGATAGATAGTCTGTCTGTCTGTCTATCTATCTATGTCATAGGTGAGCCACTGCTGTGTGTGGTTTTAACTACTGGTATTGAATGAGTGAAATCTGAAGCAAACGTAAACAGCAATCAGGATGGTGTTACTTAGCTGATTTTAACTAAATATCCTCACCCTACACCAAAGGAAAGTAATGTGACCCTGAACATATGGATCAATGGAAAGTAGCAGCCTATGAATCCAAACTTCCAGACTGTCAGTCAAACTTGAAAACCAAACACTTTTTTGTTTTTTCCTCTTTGCAGTTCTCCTATCCTTGTATAGTTTATCATTTTGATGGTTCACTGCAACCTGAATCATCATTCCATATGGCACATAACACTTTAAGCTATATGCTCAACACCAGACTCACCTTCACAGCACTACAAATAAAACTCCCAAATTCATTTAATCCAATTGTTAAAATCTAATTATGTGCTAAGGGTTTTCATCGGCAACCCTTAAGTAGAAGTATGTGGACCTTTGTGGGACAAGGGCCACAACAGTAGTAAAAACACTATCCTCTTACAATAACACAAGCATTATAATAAACCCTATTCAGAAAGGCAAATTAGATGTAGCTCACATTTCCATCACTATGCAAATGTCCTGACCCAAAAGTCAGCTAATTCATAGTTATTTCTCAGTATAGTATTGAGAAGCAAATGTTAACACTTAAAGGAATATCATGGGTCACATATTGTGATTTTTTTTTTTTTTTATTCTGTTTCCATTACTATGTAGTATATAGTTGCTTCTTTGAAGCAGATTTGATTTTGAATTTCCTTAGTAGTAAATGGAGAAACATAAAAATTTCAATCAAAAACTCTTCTAAAACACTTGTAAAAACTCTAGTAAACCACCATCAAATTACAAAATCGCCACAAAAAATAACATGCTTTCAGTTAGTGATTCTGCTATTGATTTTTCTGCTGTAAATTTTGTGTACATAGACTATGGAAATTATACTACACATGCTCATTTCATTGTAGTATTTAAAGTTAAAAAAAAACAACAACAGAGTTTTAGTTGTGGTGTTTTGTAGCTGATGTCAATAAGCAAAAATCACCACAGAAATTCAAGGGTAAGGACTACGTGGCTCTGTGCCACACATTGTGAAAATAATAGTTTTTTAGATCCCATCCACAACTATATAATGTCATACAGATGCCAAAACAAATAAAAAACACCAACCTAAACTAGGTACAGACATAAGCCAACAATCCTTGTAAGTACAATTCACTAGCACTGTCACCGGTAAGTTTACAGAAACAGAACACTCAAATCTAATTTTTGCTACTATTATTCTGCATCTGTTATCGTCACAGGAAAAGTTCTACAGTATTTTCCAGTTTAGTTTTTTTTTTCTGTTTGAACTGCCAATAGTTAAGCAACCATGTGATAGTTCACTGTGAACAACTTTGAGATTATTTCCTACTAAGGAGTTGTATATTTGAAGCAGTCATATGGCCCTGACAAGTCATCCCTTTTAATTATGAATTGGCAATTATGCGGTTGTCTTGATTGCACATTATTCTTTTAGTCTTTGGATGTGTACCGTGAACATGATGTGCCGTAATATGCCTCAGTGTGCTCATGTTACTGCCCAGGAACATATTCTGGCCTACTTCTCGTTTGTCCCTATCTTTGTTAAATACTTTGTTTTGAGGACAGTGCTCTTGTGCATGACCATGGCCAGTAGTATGAATTGTTCTTCTGACCAATTTTGAAGTCATTTTATTCTTAATCTGGGAATATTAAATTGCATGTTTTTATCTGAAAAAGTTTAAATGAGTAGTATCATTGGCAATGATAAGCAATAAAATAACATATTTTTCGTCCTATAAGATGTACCTGTCCATAACACGCAACTAGGTTTTAGAGGGTGAAAAAAACAACATTATGGGGTAATCTGCTGCAGACACACATTTTGGGGGGCATCTATCACTGACACAATGTTATAGGGGTATCTGCGGTTGAACAATGTTATGGGGGTATCTTCTGTGACATACTATTATGGGGTAATCTGCTGCTGACACAATGTTATGGGGTAATCTGCTGCTGACACACTTATGGGGGGATCTGCTGTGATACACTGTTATGGCGTAATCTGCCGCTGACACACTTATGGGGAATTTACTGCTGACAGAATGTTATGGGGGTAATCTGCCGCTGACACAATGTAATGGGGGGGGGATCTGTCACTGACAATGTTATGGAGGGTCTGCTGTGACACACTGTTATGGGGCTATCTGCTGTTGACACACTTATTGGGGGAGGGGGACAGTATCCAGTCACACTGACACTTTAATAAGGAGTCACTTTATTAGGGGTACCTTTTGGAAAAGTGTGACACAGCTTTACACAGCTATCAGGGCACGTATACAGGAGTAGGCATGTGAAGACTTGTAGGCATGTGTGAAAGCCTGCTCCACCCCTTGTCTGCCTGCTCTTGCACACCCTTCAATGGTCTCCCTGCTAATAGCTCATCTTCAAGCTGGTCCATCCCTATCAACCAGCACTAGCCATGGCTGGATGTTCCCTGCCTCCCAGCAGCCGCAACGGCGGCCGATCCTTGTCATATGGCACCCACTAGGCTTCTCCTCTTCAGGTAACTCATGTTTATAGATGTCGGGTACATAGCAGGCTGCTGTTCCTATGTAGCACAGCCTGCGATGTACCTGCGACAAGCAATGCGCCAAGCATTTTTTTTTTTACTTTTTTCCATTGTATTCACCCCATAAGACACACTAACGTTTTCCCCCCATTTTAGGGAGAAAAAGTATGTCTTATAGGGTGAAAAATATGGTAAGTATTCCTAGATATTTCATCTGGCCTGTATGAAAGGGAAAGGATGGAAGAAATTGATCAGCCAGGTTTTATATATATATATATATATATATATATATATATATATATATATATAATTCTTTGCAGGTTCTGTTAAATGGGTCTTGATATGGTAGGGTCTCTTGCCAGTCACTATTTAGTAATTATGTGCAGGAATTGTATAGGGTTATTATAGAATTGAGTAAATGTACTAAAATGTGTTTTTATTTTGGTTCATACAGATATGCCAACAAATTCTATTCAGGTATGTATCAATTCTACCAGAATGAAAAGTACTTTAAATGCCTGAGAAAACCCTGTCTCTCTCTTTTTTGACTGAATCAGAAAATTCTGGCCGAATTTCGATTTTAAGGAATCAGTTTGCTCATATCTAGTTTATTATATTTGCAATGTATGGAATGGATGAATTATTTACATGATGTTCACTGATAGGAATGAAAAACGAAATGCACAATGCTATAACTTTTATTGATATGTGCTAAAAACTAAATCAATTGCTGAGCTGCACACATTTATATTATTCCACTAGTTAGATAGGCAGTAAAGTTGATACATTGGTGATTTTAGTATATTTTGGATCCATGAAGAGTTTAAAAAGAATTAGAGGATGGTTCAGCCCTGTTTAGAGACTTACTGTAGACTTATGATAGAGACAGTAAAAAGGAAAGAGGATTCTATCCACGTGTATACTATACTCTCTGTATGCATTCGTTGTGTCATCTATACAGGTAGATAATAAACCTTACACATTACAATGGTCATCTATCATCAAAGATACCAAGTATGCACAGCTCTGAGAGCATCTGCTTGTTTTCACTGGAAGCCCTGTTGTAAGGAATATAACTCCGACCCTCAACTACACTTTCCAACATCACCCTCCAAAGGGACTTCAAAATGTCTATGTGTCATATAATGGGTATGTTGGCTAAGGGTAGAGTAATGGGTGTGGTTGTGTGTAGGGATGAGCGAACTTTTGAAAAGTTCGGTTCGGCGAACTTTCGTGAAATTCGGATTTGTACGAACCAAACCTAAAACGAACCTTGCTATAACGGCTGAATAATTGCAGCTACAATAGTGGGAGTCTGATAGGGTTTAGTTGCAGTTGGTATTACAATGAAAAAAGTTGAAAAAATCAAAGTGCTAAAAATAGTCGTCGACAGCCAGGTCGACAACATTTGACAGCATTGAAGATGTCCGCTGGAGCAGTCCATGTCATGCCAGAGCACCAAAAACACACCACGGTAGATCATGGCACCAGCCCAAGAATAGGCTGCGTTGAAGTCGATGCGGTCTCAGTGACATCACAGGTCAGAAGACAGACAGGCGTACTCCAGCACTTGTATAGCACCCAGTCCAGTATAGTTGAGAAGAGACAATTGACGGAGAAGGAGGAGGCGGCAGCACTTGTATAACACCCAGGCCAGTATAGTTGAGAAGAGACAATTGACGGAGGAGGAGGCGGCAGCACTTGTATAGCACCCAGTCCAGTATAGTTGAGAAGAGACAATTGACGGAGAAGCAGGAGGCAGCAGCACTTGTATAGCACCCAGTCCAGTATAGTTGAGAAGAGACAATTGACGGAGGAGTAGGCGGCAGCACTTGATAGCACCCAGGCCAGTATAGTTGAGAAGAGACAAGTTGAGGAGGCAGCTTCAGCAGCTCTTGATTGCACCCAGTATGTTTCGAAATAGACAATTGACGGTGGGGGCATTAGTAGGAGCAGTATTCTTTTGGACCCAGAAGGGCCTAGTACAGAGAACTGAAGTTGGAAGCTAAGAATATCCACGCTTGTAAAAATCAGTTTTTATACATGACAAAATGTTGATGTAGAGTTCAGCACAGGACAGTCAACCTTAAAAAAAAAACCCCTGTAACATTACAGCTAGTCTAGTATGATACGGATACGGTTAAATAGACAGCTAACCTCACCCACAGAATCCATGAGGTGAATAAAGGACATTTAAAAAGGCACAGATTCAAGAAGGCTTTACGCCAGTTCCATTATCCAAAAATACGTGTCCAATTTTCAGGAAATGGGCACCTCACTGGCACTCGCTTTACAAATTGACGCAACTACTCTGGTGTCAAACCTGTTGAATCTGGGCCTATGGCTGTTGGCGAGACATATATATATATTTTTGTTACACCAGTTTGATGTCCTAACCGAGTGCAGCGCCCAACCCAATGGATGTATGCTTTTGTGTTTTTTTAGTGCTGTCACCAGCTGGCTTAAAGGGAACCTGTCATCTCGGAACCTCCCCTGAACTAGAGTAAGCGTTGTATAGTGTAAGTGATGCTGAATCCGAATATGTAAGCTTTATCTTCATACTCACTTCCATTCCGACGCTGTGCTCCCACAAACCTGCAGTAAAATGCACTTAGTGGACTCTTCTTTGAGTCCTCTCCATTATGTGAGTGAGCACCGGAGTCCACTGATTGCATTTTACTGCAGGTTTGTGGGAGCACAGCGTCGGAATAGAAGTGAGTATGAAGATAAAACTTACATATTCGTATTTAGCATCACTTACACTATACAACGCTTACTCTAGTTCAGGGGGTGTTTTGGAGATGACAGGTTCCCTTTAAAGGATAAGTCCGGGCAATTTATAAGTTTCTGGTTCAAGTAAGGGCACAGAAAGTTATTAATTGCCTGGACTTATCTTTTAAAGTGGGTAGGGGAAAAAACCCTGATGGGGTATGGGAGTGACCTTCTCGCCCTCTCTTTGGTCACTCCCAAAAAACCTCACCCCATGGGTACCTTCACATGGGGCTGCGGGTCTGCTGAGTAAAATCCACAGGGCATTTTTATACCGTTCACCAAACGGCGTTCAGTACTATGGTGCCGTCCGGACATACGCAGTTCTGCGCTGAACTGGGTATTTGCGTCCAGCTCCATAGTACTGAAGGTGGCATAAAATCAGCCAACAATGCGCTGTGGATTTTAGGCAGCAGAGAACCCCAAAAAAGCATCCCATTGTAAAGGCACCCGTAAATAAGGCAAGTTAACCTGCCTTTCAGCAACTGTTTGTTGCTGTAACTAACTGTGGAGGTTTTTTATATCACAGTTGAAGGACAGCAGCCTCCGTGATATATACCCCATAGACAGCCTTATTCCACGCGTGACTTCATGAGAGGTGTGAAATCATTCGCACAGAGAAGAATCCCATCGGGATTTGCGGTGCGAGATTTTACAAAATACCTCAAGAACAGTTAGTACCCGCTCACAAAACGGTGAGTAGTGTTCCTTGGCACGGGTGCCAGGGATAGAACCCCACGGCTATAGTTCACAAAAGGTGAAATCCCCACTTTGTGAAGCATAGTCGTGGGGATTATTTTAGGGATGGTACTGTTCTTGGGGTATGGGTTGGACGGTGCACCGGTGTGAGGCATTAAGCTGGTGTGGAGATGTTAAATGGCCAACACACCATGGGCATTAAATTTGGAGATGGGGTTCTGTTTATTTAAATGTATCCGAATTAAGTAGGGAAATTTTAAGGTGATTTTGTTTAATTTGGGGTCTAAGGGGGGAACATTACTTAATAAGTTAAATTACGGATTTTTACGTTGGGCACATATTTGGGATATTAAGGTCAGTTTCTTGGACACACGGATTGCCATGCAAGACGGGTGACTGATGATTAGTCATTCACATCGGGCAGGGGGGTGGTATAATCCGATGTAATCCAGGCACGATTCATCTTTAGAAAAGTCAGCATCTCAACACTGTGGCAAGAGAGCCTCGTTCTTTGCGGTGTTACGATGTTACCCGCCACACTGAACACCTTCTCTGATGCAACAATACTGGCTGGGCAGGACAGCAGAGCCAAAGAAAACTCTGCCAGTTGAGGCAAAATGTCCAGTTTCTCTGCCCAGTACTGCACGGGGTCGGTGACACTTTGGGGCAGGGTACAATCCAGGTAGGCAGTGACCTGGTGGGTGAGCTCATGCTGTTCCATGCCATGGACCAGGTGTTATGTCCCCTCTTCAGCAGCTGGCTGCATGAAATCGCTCATCAGCGATTGAAGGCTGTAGCGACTTCTCACGCCTCCACTAGTGGTGGTGGTAGTGGAGTGCGCTGGTTCGCCCCGAGCGGATGTTGTCTGGGAACCTGGCTGGTCTCGCTGGTAAGTTGAGACCAACTGACTGGTGAGTAGGTCCCGGTAGTACCCCAGTTTTGCCCCCCTCTCTGATGGCGGAAAAAATTCAGCCATTTTGCGGCCGGGTGGCCAGCCAGTATTGGTCCCTCTGGGGGATGTCCACAATCCGGCTGTCACTCCTCAGACACTCCCGCAGGCACCTTGCCATCTGCACCAAGGACAATGAGCGCCTCTCCTCTCCACTGTCCTCGGTATAGTTCCAGGGTCTGCTGGGGTCTTCCTCCGCTTCCTCTACCACCTCATCCTCCATCTCCTCCTGTGATTGAGAGGCAGAGAAGCCAGGTGGCGGTGTGTGGAATGGCTGGGCGTACACATCTTCCTCCTCCTCACCCTCCATCTGCACTTCATCCTTCTGTGGGCTCAAGGCGATGTTCAGCCCTGGAGTGGTGGCCTGGGAATCCTCGCTGATGATGCTTTTCAGCACACTTTCCAGAACATGGACGAGTGGGATGATGTCGTTGATCCCATAATCCTGCCTGCTCACAAATAAAGTCGCGTCCTCAAAAGGGATCAACAATTGGCAGACTTCACGCATCATCTGCCAGTGTGTGACTTGGAAGTCGCAGTGTGGCGTGAAGCTGCCTGATTGGCCCATGAGGTAGTCTATAACGGCTGACCTTTGCTCATACAGGCGGTCCAGCATATGGAGGGCAGAATTCCAGCGTGTTGGCACGTCGCAGATTAGCCGATGTTGGGGCAGACTGCGCTGTCTCTGGATCCTGAGCAGGGTGTTCCTTGCAGTGTAGGAGTGGCTGAAGTGTTTGCACACTCTGCGTGACATCCTCAGAAGGTCTTGTAGTGCAGGAAATGATCTAAGAAACCTGTGCACTATGAGGTTTATCACATGTGCCATACAAGGTGTATTACTCAGCCCTCCCTGCTGCACTGCAGAGACAATGTTCCTCCCATTGTCTGCTACCACACTTCCCACCGTTAGTTGACGTGGGGTCAGCCATTCATCGATCTCCTCCCTGATGGTCCGGAGGAGCTCCTGCCCACTGTGGCTCCGTTCACCCAGGCTAACCAAATGGAGGACAGCCTGAGAGCGCCGGGCCTGACATCGGTGGTAAGACACCGGGGCAGGTTGGACTGCTGTCAAAGCGGCGGATGGTTGTAAGGTGGTGGAGGCAGAACTTGTGCTTCCCGCTGCTGGCCCCCTAAAGCACCGTGGAGGTGACAGTGGCAAGAATGGGCCAACTTCCTGATGGTCTTCTGGGAGGATGTTGACCCAATGGGCAGTAACAGACATGTACTGCCCTTGGAATAAAAACTAAAATACTAAATCAGTGGCTCATCCAGGTACTCACTTTGGAATTTGGTGCTTACTTCCTAGGCACATCCAAACCTTGTGGTCAATTGTAAATATATTAAATTGGAAGGGCACTCAGTATATCCAGGAACTGACTAAAAGTAATTATATTAATTCAGAAAATATTAGGATAATAAAACATGTATTTATTAACAAATGACAGACTTTATATTAAAAAACAGTATAGCTATACTTATATCCCAAATTTTCTCACAAACATAAAATTAATAAAATTGATAATGAAATTAAAAAATGAAAATAAAACGTTCTCTGAGGTTTAATCTGTATATTTGTCAGTGCAAATGTCTTATTAGAGACAACCGATGATCAACCAGCTGTACTGGATCCTTAATCAGTATATCCCAATAGATGCTGTAGCACTTTTATATTCATATATCTTATATTGTTTATACCAAAGGTATGAAATTAAAGTGCAGCTTGCTGGTCAATACTATATACTTTGCAGAGTTGGAGCGGAGCGTGCTGACCTTAACTACATATATTTTGCAGAGATCAAGCGTAGCGTGCTGGTATTACGTTGGTATATATGCAGAGTTTGAGCGGAACGTGCTGACTTATGCAGAGTTCAAGCGGAGCGTGCCGACTTCAAATGGGTACGTTTGTTACTGTATAGACATTAAAACATTGGTTACTTTACCAATGCCTGAGTACGGCATTTGCATAGTAGGAACGCTGCGTGCTGCAGGAGGGGCTGGTCTCCTATGTGCCGATGCTGAGTCTATCCGTGGCGTCCCACGTGACTACAGCATGTGATCGCTCCTCAAATCATGTGTCCAGCCACGTGGTGCGTTCAATATAGGTCCTGCAGGTCCTTTTTCCTAGCAGCAGGAAATTGGGGTCACGGTTCTTCCAGACCTGTTGGCCTTTCCATGTGCTTTCGCATGGATGTTGTCCCGAGATTATCACCCCTGCCATGACTGACCCTCTCATTGCACAGCAGGCACAAAGCGATGTGCTTATCTTTCCCCAGGCGGAAGAACTGCCAGACGACAGAGGACCGTGGTTTGCTGACAGCCACGGGGGGTCTTGCTGGCTGTTGACTGCCACTGCTGCCTGAGGGTGCCCTCTCAGAACCAAGGCTTTCAGAGGGTGATCTCTGCCTGGTAGCTTGGCTTCTACCCCTCCCTCTTGTGCCTCGGTTCCTTGAAACAGTGGGATGTTGCTGCGTCGGTGGCACCTCTATTTCCTCCCCTGATGATGAGGATGATGCTGCTTGAGGGCGCCACGTCTGATCAGCGACATCGTCATCAAACTCAGCACCACTGCTACTTTCCTCCAGTGGCTGGGACAGAATATCAGGTGTGGCACTGGATGCGCCTCCCTGGCTCTGTTGACTGCTTACAGCCAACACCTCCTCTGGAGTCTCACTATGTTCCACCCGCTGACTTTGGTGGACTTCCTCCTCATCACTAAAAAGTAGTAGAGACTCCAAGGGCAGATCAAGGTTTCCCAAGAGTTCCCTGGCAGAAGGTGCCCCAAAGGTGAGTGGCATTCTAATAACAGGGGACGGGGCAGAGGACTCTCGCTGACCGTCCCATGTAAAGGTGGTGTCGGATGATCCAGCGGATGCTTGACTCCTCGTTTGGGAGCTTTGGGCGGTGGAACTGGAGGATTGGGTAAGCCAATCTAGAACCGCTGGCTGTGTGGTTCTTACATGACCAGTGGGCGTCAGGGGTAGCTGCACCCTGCTGCCACGCCTGTTACACCGGCTGCCACCGGGCCTGGTGCTGCCACTTCTCCTACCCTCACCGCCTGCTGTTGCACTCCTTGCCTGGGAAGTGCTGGAAGTAGGATGCTTGGACATATTTTTATTTGGGTGGGGGAAAATTAAACGATGTATTTTTTTTATACTTTTTTAAACTTAATTTATTTTTTTTATAACTTTTTTTTTTTAAACTTTGTTTATAACTTTTTTTGAGTTTTTTTTGTAACTTTTTTTGTTGCGGCTAAACGGGGTTGACGGCACCCAGCTTAGCAGCAACGTGTAGCGTGTACAGGAATGCTACCTGTCCTGACTCTTTTCTCTCAGTATTTCTTTTTTTATCACCCTATCTCTCCCTAGATCTCACATTTTTTTTATTTTTATGACTTTCTCTCCCTACCTCTACCTATCTCTTGCTTTCTCAGCCTCTTTCCCTATCTATCACCTTATCTTCTATATCTAGCTTTCTCTTCCTCTCTCCTGCTTCTCTCACTAACCCTTTCTATTCCTTCTCTATCTCTCCCTGTATCTATCTACTTTTTTGGCTATCTATCTATCTATCTATCTATCTATCTATCTATCTATCTATCTATCTATCTATCTCTTTTCTCTGTCTATCTAATCTGCAGCTCCTCTCCCTTTGAAGTCTTGAGACACACTGACAAGATGTCGGCGCGCTCAGGCACTTCAGGGGCTGTGGGGTGACGTCAGAAATTTTTTTTTCACAGAAAACCAGGATACAAGGGATTATAGGAGTAATAATCCCTTGTATCCTGGTCTATTCTGTGAAAAAATTTCAGTTTTGCGTTACCGTTTTTTTTTTTTACCAGATTCGTTACAAACTTTTTGCAAAGTTCGTAACGAATCTGGTTCGTTACGGTTCGATTCGCTCATCCCTAGTTGTGTGGTTGTACTCAAGTAACAAGTAAAAAGTGCTGGACTTTACATACTGTACATAAGATGTATACATTTCTACATTTATCATTTACTTGGAGCTTGTTTTGTTATAGAAGGTCTTGCTACATGATCAGTGAAGTGATCATGCCAGGGTACATCATTTTATGCATATATCACTTTTTATATTGCACTTAAATTACCAAAGGCACAAGGGAAGACCACAAATCCATTGCTCTGCGCCTAGCTGCACCCATGGCTCTGCCCTCATTCAACATTGACGTTTTGAAGCCTCCTTAGAAAGGCAAGTGGGCAGATCTAACTGAGAGGAGTGGTTTCCTCCTTAAATAACATAGCTTCTGGTACTGGCATGTGGCTCCTATCAGTGATGCGCGCGCTTATCTGACCCTTGATTATGGACGACAATTGTACTGCATAGGGTCTTTTTTGTAACTAATGGAAAGTACAATATATACTGTAAGTTGGATCCTCTTTTTTACTGTCTATGTACTGTGGTCAGGGGTGAACTGGGAAGTGGCCCTGGAAAAAAAACTAAAAGTGGCCCCAGATACCACAGTGCAGAACAAAATACCGCCTAAATTAATTAATGCTGAGAGCATTGGATCTTTATGTACCTGACTTTTGGCCAACGGGAGGTCTTTAGGAGGCCCTCTGGGCATTGGCCAACCAGGGGATTTCCCTGTAGGGTCTATAGGCTATCCGCCCCCGACTGTGGTACACAATCTTACAGGGCTAAAACAAGTTATATTATGACCCTTTTTATTCTCTGACTCATAATACCATCTAACTACTGTGTAGTGGAAAAATTATAAATGAGTTCAGCTTAGCCTTTTATTCAGAGGGATTTTACTGTACTACAAACCACTAAAATGTATATTTTATTTTAATTTGATAGAGGAAAATCAGCATAGAAGTCAGTGATAACTATTATTTGCAATACATTGTAACACGGTACACTGGCATTATCTGGGAACATACCATATGCTGGCATTATATGGTAACAGTATAGGCTGAGTTCACATCACTGTTTAGCTCTCCGTTCTTCTGATCCGTCAGAAGAAGAGAGAGAGAAAAAAAATAGGATCCTGTAAAAAAACGGATCCTGTTACATCAGTTGTCATCTGTTTGAGCCGTTTCCATCTGACATCCGTTTTTAAGACGGTGAAAAAAGTCCTGCATGCAGTACTTTTGTTTCCGCCTGAAAAAATGGATCCCATATGGAAATAGCTCAAACAGATGACAACTGTTTCAACAGGATCCATTTTTTTACTGGATCCTATAAAAAAAAAGGATCCTATGCAATCCTATGCATTAAATGATGCAACAGGATTAGAGATGAGCGAGCCCTAAAATGCTCGGGTGCTCGTTATTCGAGACAAACTTTTCCCGATACTCGGTGCTTGTTTTGAGTAACGAACACCATTGAAGTCAATGGGAGACTCGAGCATTTTTGCAGGGGACCAAGGCTCTGCCTAGGGAAGGCTGGGTGAAAACCTGGAAACCTCAGAAAATGATGGAAACACCACAGAAATGGAGAGGAAACAGCAGGGGCAGCATGCATGGATGCCTCTGAGGCTGCCTAATCCCACCATTACCCCAAATTCTCCTGCAACAGCCTGGTGGTTACCCTCATGGCAATTGTGCTCACCCAGACCAAGAAAGGCGAGGCACATGCCCATCACATGTTAGGGAAGCACCCAACTAGGTGCAACGAAGGTCCATCATCCATGCCCATACTGGCACTGCTCTCCTATCCCCAGCAACACGATGCAGGCATAAGCCTAACACAGCATGGCGGTGACACCAACAAGTGACTGAGTTAGTATGCGGTAGCTGGTGAAGCACCCAAAAATTTAGCCTGACACAGCATGGCGGTTACACCACCAATGACTTTGTCCGACTAAGAATGCAGTGAAATGGCTTTTGTTGAGCCTCCAAAAATTTTTTCTTTTTGGAGTACATATAGTCGACCCTCAGCAAAAAATTTTTTTTAACTGTCGGTACTTGCGCCTCCTGAAAAATTGTTTTGGACTGTCTGTTTGAAGCTCCTGAAACATTGTTTTACACTGTCTGTAGTTGACACTGCGGAAAAATTGTTTGGAGAGAGGGCCTGTAGGTGGCCCTCCGGAAAAATTGCTTGGAGAGAGGGCCTGTAGGGGGCCCTCCGGAAAAATTGTTTAGAGAGAGGGCCTGTAGGTGGACCTCCAGAAAAATTGTTTAGAGAAAGAGCCTGTAGGTGGCCCTCCGGAAAAATTGTTTAGAGAGAAGGCCTGTAGGTGGCCCTCCGGGAAAATTGTGGTAAAAGAGTGCCAGTTGGACCTCTAAAAAAATTGTGTTTTTTGGCTCAGCGTTAGGCAAAGACGACAAGGAGGAGGAGGAGTAGGAGGAGTAGAGAAGAGGAATCAGATACATAAGTAATGTTAATCTTTAGCGGCTTTCCCCAGGAGGAGGGAGCGTCAGCCTGTCAGTGCTGTCAGTTGACAGGCGGTTATGCTTATCGGTGATGACGCCACCAGCTGCACTGAATACCCGCTCTGACAACACGCTAGCGGCAGGGCAGGCCAGCACCTCCAAGGCGTACAGCGCCAGTTCAGGCCACGTGTCCAGCTTTGAAACCCAGTAGTTGTATGGAGCAGAGTGATCGCTACAGACGTTGGTATGGTCAGCTAGGTAAATTGCTTCTAATGCGAGGGTCACGGGATGGGCAGCCTAAAATGAAGTCTGCCATGTGCGCCAGAGTCCCAACATGCAAGAATTCCCTCTCCTCACTGGCCTGACTCTCCATTTCCTCCTCCTCCTACTCCTCCAAGTCCTCCTCTTCAGCCCATACACGCTCAAGAGTTAAGGACTGAGCACTGGTACCCTCTTCTGTCTCGCCGACATTCTCCTCCTCTTCTTCCTAATCCTCATCCCCCTCCTCCGATACGCGCTGAGAAACAGACCGGAGGGTGCTCTGGCTATCAAGCGACGTATCTTCCTCCACCGTCTCTTGTGACAAGCGCAAAGCATCCGACTTGATGCTGAGCAGTGAGTTTTTCTACAGGCAGAGCAGCAGGATGGTGAAGCTGACGCCGCTGACCATCGCCGCTGACCATCTGTGTTGACTCCTCAAAGTTGGTCAACACCTGGCAGATATCAGACATCCACGTCCACTCCTCATTGTAGACTTGAGGAATCTGAGTGACCTGACTACCAGTTCTGGTGGAAGTTGACATCCGGCAGTCTACAATCGCTCTGCGCTGCTGGTAAACTCTGGATAACATGTTTAATGTCGAATTCCATCTTGTGGGCACGTCACACAACAGTCGGTGAGCGGGCAGTTGTAGGTGGCGCTGCGCTGCCCTGAGAGTGGCAGCATCTGTGGTCAACTTGCGGAAATGCGCACAGATGCGGCGCACCTTGGTGAGCAAATCAGACAGATTGGGGTATGTCTTGAGGAACCGCTGAACTATGAGATTGAACACGTTGGCCAGGCATGGCACATGTGTCAATCTGCCGAGTTGCAGAGCCGCCACCAGGTTACGCCCGTTGTCACACACAACCATTCCTGGCTTAAGGTTCAGCGGTGCCAGCCACAGATCGGTCTGCGCCGTGATGCCCTGTAACAGCTCTTGGGCAGTGTGCCTTTTGTCACCTAAGCTCAGCAGTTTGAGCACCGCCTGCTGGCGCTTACCCACGGCACTGCTGCTGCGCCGAGAGCTACCGACTTAAGGCGCCGTGCCCAAGGATGGTAATTCGGAGGAGGAAGAGGAGGAGGGGTCGGAAGAGGAGGAGGCATAGTACGTCTGAGAGACCGTGACCGAGGTAGGCCCCGCAATTCTCGGTGTGGGCAGTACATGAGCGTCCCCAGGGTCAGACTCGGTCCCAGCCTCCACCAAGTTAACCCAATGTGCCGTCAGTGAGATATAGTGTCCCTGCCCGGCAGCACTTGTCCACGTGTCCGTGGTTAGGTGGACCTTATCAGAAACAGCATTGGTCAGGGCACGGATGATGTTCTGTGACACGTGCTGGTGTAGGGATGGGATGGCACATCGGGAAAAATAGTGGCGGCTGGGGACCGAATACAGAGGGGCAGCCACCGCCAAGAGATTGCAAAAGGCCTCGGTCTCTACCAGCCTATAGGGCAGCATCTCCAGGCTCAGCAATTTGGAGATGTGGACGTTGAGGGCTTGGGCATGTGGGTGGGTGGAACTGTATTTCCTCTTGCGCTCCAGCGTCTGCTCTAAAGACAGCTGAATGCTGCACAGGGTCACATTGGTGGACGCTGTGGAGGATCGTGGAGGCGAAGGTGTGGTTTTCCGGTGGGAGGCGCTCGTGCCGGGGTCCTGGGCAGGGGGTTGACTAGCAGAGGCAGCAAGTGACACAGGGGAAGGAGCAGTGGTGTGACCCGCAGGAGGTGAATGGCCTTGGTTCCATTGAGTGGGGTGTTTAGCACTCATATGCCTGCACATGCTGGTGGTGGTTAGGCTAGTAGTGGTGGCACCCCTGCTGATCCTGGTGTGGCACAGTTTGCACACCACAGTCCGTCGGTCATCCTCAATTTCTTTAAAGAACCTCCAGACTTGCGAACATCTAGGCCTCGCCACGGGAGCTTCACTACGTGAAACAGTTGCTGCTGATGCACCAGCTCTGGCCCTTTTTCTCCCTCTGGCCACACCACTGCCTCTTCCAACCTGTTCTGGTGCAGCACTCACCTCCGCCTCAGAAGCACTGTCTTCACTCGGCTTATCAACCCAGCTAGGGTCAGTCACCTCGTCATCCTCCGATTCCTCAGTCTGCTCCCCCCTTGGACTTCCTGCCCTGACAACTACTTCACCACTGTCAGACAACCGTGTCTCCTCATCGTCTGACACCTCTTTACACACTTCTTCCACTAAGTCAACAATGTCATCATCATCACCCACAGACTGCGACAGTTGGAAAACTTGGGCATCGGGAAAGAGGTCAGCAGCAACCTGAGAAGTGGTTTGTGACTCTGGGAAGGGTCCAGAAAACAGTTCCTGAGAGTATGCCTGATTGCATTCCAAATTTTCCTGGGAGGGGCAGAGGAGCCAGAGGAGTGCTGCCTTGGGTAACGTGGGTGGACTGCGTGGAAGATTGACTGGTGGACAAATTACTTGAAGCATTGTCTGCAATCCACAACATCACCTGTTCGCACTGTTGTGGTTTCAACAGTCCTCTACCACGTGTCCCTGTAAGTTGAGACATGAAGCTAGGGAGTGTAGCTCTGCGGCGTTCCCCTGCTCCCTCATCAGCAGGTTCTGTCTCACCCTGCCCAGGACCACGGCCTCTGCCCCCTGCAGTAATTGAATGCCCACGCCCACGCCCTCGTCCTCGACCCTTATCCCTGGGGATCAACATTTTCTGTATATAAGTGTATTATATATACAAAAAAAAAATGGGCCTGCTGTACTGAAACCCACAAACTTAGTTTATAAGTATATATTATAAGTTAATATATAGGTGGATAAGTTAATGCAAAATTACATATGTTATTACGTAACGTGCAGTATGGAGCAATTACACTGAAACTATTAGATTAGGCAGACTTGGTCTGCTTAAGTGCAACCCAGACAAATGTCGCACAGAGATTTTTGTAATGTAGCTGCATCAGTGAGAGCAAAAGACCTTTTTTAATTACGTGACGTACAGAATGGGTCACCTGGACAGAAAATACGGATTGTGGTTTGTGGTGAATGGACAGCTGAACTGTGACACACAGAATGGTTCCACACAGCTGTATGAAATGGATTTGTATCACTGAGATAAAACAACAAAAAAACTCTATATTTTTTTTTTGGTTTTGTTTTGTTTAACGTGACGTGCAGAATATATCAGAGAGCAAACTCAGCCCCTGCTGACTGTGGCTATTTTGACTGCAACCAAGAAAAATGTCGCACTCAGATTTTTGTAATGTAGCTGTATCAGTGAGAGCAAAATACCTTTTTTAATTACGTGACGTACAGTATAGGTCACCTGGACAGAAAATATGGATTGTGGTTTGTGGTGAATGGACAGCTGAACTGTGACACACAGAATGGTTCCACACAGCTGTATGAAATGGATTTGTATCACTGAGATAAAACAATAAAAAAAAATTGTTATATATGGCGATAGCTGCACTACTAGTGCCAGCCAGGAGACAAAAAAAAGTGTCTTGTAGCCCTTAGAAGGGCTGTTGGGTTCTTTTGAGATCACTCCTGCCTAACAGAGAACTAAATCCAGGACCTAACACTCTCCCTGAAACGCAGCAGATCTGTCCCTAATGACATCCAGGCAGCGACTGAGCCGAGCACCGCGGGCAGTCACTAGTATATTCCAGGGTCACCTGATCTGGCCAGCCAACCCCTGCTATCGACATGTAAGGGCCCCACGTGATGCTGGGTGTACCGCAGAGTCTCCTGGCTTGTGATTGGCTGAGTTTATAGGCGCCAAAAATTCAAAATGCGGGAGATGCCATTTCCTCGAGCATGGCGAGATGCTCGTCCGAGCATTGAGCACTTACGAGTACCCTAATGCTCGAACGAGCACCAAACTCGGACGAGCATGCTCGCTCATCTCTAAACAGGATCTGTTTTTTTTTTTGTTTTTTTTTTACAGGATTCTTTTTTTTTCTCTCTCTCTCTTCTTCTGACAGATCAGAAGAATGGAAAGCTAAACAGTGATGTGAACTCAGCCTTACATGGTTTCTGGATTATTAACATACTGTTACATATAAAATTTTTAGATGATTAATATCAGCAAACAACTCTGTGTTGATCTTTTTTCACCTGTTGCTTATGTTGTCTTAGACAGCAGCCTAGGTATATAAAAGTTGAATGATTAACTTTCATTACTTTCAAACATTGATGACAATAATAATCATAATCTGAAATCAATAAAGATAAACATACCTCATCGCAAGGAAAAAGTAGAATTTTTGGGAGCCGAGCCTGGTGTTGTATTACTTGTAGGATTGTTTGTACCTGAAATTATATTCTTGTGATGAATTGAAGAAGTCTATTCAATGCATGGTCTTCGCTTAGTGCATAACAGAACTTATAAGCAGAGAAGAAAATGACACAAGCAAGCTCAAGCAATTTTGCCTATACGTTATTCAGAACGTGTCAGCGTTTCTCAGGAACTTTAATCAGAGTTCCTGTTGGACAATATAATTGTGGTTAATGTTCCCTTGTACAGTGTAAAATATGCCATTTTACGTGGAGTTCGCCATCTACATCATTTATCACTGAATTAATCCACGGTGCATGTAAAATCTCTAGATCCCTTACCCACTTACCTAGAAACCTGAAAAGAATTCAAAGACAAATGTTATAAATCATCCTAGGCTACCTCTTCTGGTGCAAAGAATGTACATCTGCCTCAATGTTTGAACCAGAAATGTATTATGTACGTCATTGTCAGAACTTGACACAGGGCCATCACGGAGAGGATTTGTTCTATGTTTCTCTGAATTATGTAATTTAAAACACTTGTATTTTTAATATCTCAGTTTTGGGGAGTATTGGGGATATATATCTAAATAGTCTATATAGAAGAGGATGAATCAATAGCAGATCCTCATAAAATGTTTACAGCTTGAGATCTTCCAGTTTTCATATTTGTCTGTTTCAGATTATGATCGCGGTCACACATACCTCTCTTAATGGGTAGTACATTAGTCATGCTGTGTCTATCCTAATAAAATACTCAAGTCATTGCTGGGTCACTCCCAATGTATGTACACTAATGAATTTTTAATTAAAAGCATTTATATGTTTAGCCACCTTTTGCACCTCGTTAGACAAGACATGGCCTAGAAGGTATGGGACAAGGTTTTGCAGGAAGTGGTTATAGATTAAGTTGTGCTAATCTGAAACCAAATTGTGCCAAACTTACGTAAACCAAACCATACATAGTATGATACGATACAATTAGAGATGAGTGAGCACTAAAATGCTTGGGTGCTCGTTATTCGTGTCGAACTTTTCCCGATGCTCGGGTGCTCGTTTCGAATAACGAACCCCATTGAAGTCAATGGGAGACTCGAGCATTTTTTGCAGGGGACCAAGGCTCTGCCTAGGGAAGGCTGGGTGAAAACCTGGAAACCTCAGAAAATGATGGAAACACCACGGAAATGGACAGGAAACAGCAGGGGCAGCATGCATGGATGCCTCTGAGGCTGCCTAATCCCACCATTACCCCAAATTCTCCTAGTGGGGCATGTGTGGTATCGATTCTTCTCAGTTTAAAATCGTATACGTCCCCTATCTTGGGACCATATATTTCATGGATTTTTCGAACACGGAAAAGGAAAAAGAGCTTGCTCTGGCCAGGGGAGTGTCTTTTCTACTGCAGCTAAGGGGACGTGTCCATGCTCTGCCTCACACAGGTCAGGAAGCAATTAAAAGAGGAACAAACAAAAATCAGTATAATATCTAATACGTCCCCTATCCGGGTAAATTGTTTGGAGAAAGGGCCTGTAGGTGGGGGGCAGGCTGGGGGGAAGGAGGTTGAGCTGGAGTGCCCCCTGGGCTAGCGTGTGTGGTGGTGACAACACCCGGATGGATTTGGAAAAACTGTAGCATCAACCGGTACGGTATGTATTCTTCTGAGTTTAATACCGTATACGGCACCTATCCGGAATAATAGTTTGGAGAGAGAGAGAGATAGGAAAAAGACGTAAATTGTTTGGAGAGAGGGCCTGTAGTTGGGGGGGGGGCAGGCTGGGGGGAAGGAGGTTGAGCTGGAAGAGCCAGAGGAGTGCCCCCTGGGCTAGCGTGTGTGGTGGTGACAACAGCCGGATGTAGTTAGAATGACGACGCAGGACCCCAACTTAAAAATTTAGCATCAACCGGTACAATTGTCAATTATGAGCTCGATCAAGTGTGGCATGAATTTTTAGATGGAGATTGCATGTGGTCACGTACTCCCTGGAACCCCATAGTCACCCCTTCTCTGATGTGCTACCCCAGAACATTCTCTGCCCCAATTCGCAAGACCTTTTGCAGTCTCAGTGTGCTGACAGTGGGGATTTACCAGTGTTGTCTGAGGAGGTGGTGGACAATGGCGAGGCACAGGTGTCGGGGGGTGAGGTAGTTGAAAGTGAAGCAAGTTACATTGTGGACTCCTTGGGGGGACTTTCTCATGATGGGACAGATTCAATTGTGTTTAGAAAGGCTGATGGGCTTCCGTCAGCACTGTGTGTATAGAACCCCATGGCCTTTCATAAAAAATAGTCTGGCGATGACCCCAAGGCAATTTTCAGGGACACGGTAATGGTGACCCACTTAAAAATGCTGCCTGACAACCTGGCAGTTAACCCCTGATTGTCTGTCTTTCAATAAGATTGCAGTGTAAAGCATGGCGGTGAGCCTCAGTAATAGGATTGCAGTGTAAAGCATGGTGGTGAGCCTCAGTATGACTTTTTGGATGGAGATTGCATGTGGTCACGTACTCCCTGGAACCCCGTAGTCACCCCTTCTCTGATGTGCTACCCCAGAACATTCTCTGCCCCAATTCGCAAGACCTTTTGCTGTCTCCGTGTGCTGACAGTGGGGATTTACCAGTGTTGTCTGAGGAGGTGGTGGACAATGGCGAGACACAGGTGTCGGGGGGGTGAGGAAGTTGAAAGTGAAGCAAGTTACAGTGGGGACTCCTTGGGGGGACTTTCTCATGATGGGACAGATTCAACTTGGGTGGATCAGGCACAGGAACAGATCAATTTTTTTTTTGTGTTTATTTAACTTTTATTTAGCACAAATAACCACAGAGATATTTATTCGTTCTCTTCGCTGCGCAGTCTGGCGTTGGGGTTCGTCACTTTGATGGCAAGCTGTGCCACTCTCTCCACAATGGTCTTTAGGTTCTTTGAGGAGACGTTGTGGGCGATTTCTGCACAGAAGGACTTGTTGCTCATCAACAGAACCTCGACCTCCTTGACATTGTGGACCAGGAATTTGCGGAACCCTGTGGGCAGCATGTGTTTGTTCTTCTTGTTGCTACCATACCCAATGTTGGGCAATATAGATACGCAGGTAATATTATTTTTCACACCTATCCCAAAAAGAAATTTACGCAGTTTGCGCAAATAAAACTGGAAACTGGAACTGGAGAGAGGGCCTGTAGGTGGACCTCTGGAAAAATTGTTTGGAGAGAGGGCCTGTAGGTGGACCTCCGGAAAAATTGTTTGGAGAGAGGGCCTGTAGGTGGACCTCCGGAAAAATTGTTTGGAGAGAGGGCCTGTAGGTGGACCTCCGGAAAAATTGTTTACAGAGAGGGCCTGTAGGTGGACCTCCGGAAAAATTGTTTGGAGAGAGGGCCTGTAGGTGGACCTCCGGAAAAATTGTTTGGAGAGAGGGCCTGTAGGTGGACCTCCGGAAAAATTGTTTGAAGAGAGGGCCTGTAGGGGGCCCTCCTGAAAAATTGTGGTAAAAGAATGCAAGTTGGACCTCTAAAAAATGGCGTTTTTTTAGTCAGCATTAGGCAAAGACGACATGGAGGAGTAGGAGGAGTAGAGAAGAGAAATCGGATACATAAGTAATGTTAATCTTTAGCTGCTTTCCCCCGGAGGAGATTTGAATTCCGGTGAAATCCAGGCTTTGTTCATTTTAATAAGCGTCAGCCTGTCAGCGCTGTCAGTTGACAGACGTGTACGCTTATCGGTGATGACGCCACCAGCTGCACTGAATACCCGCTCTGACAGCACGCTAGCGGCAGGGCAGGCCAGCACCTTCAAGGCGTACAGCGCCAGTTCAGGCCACGTGTCCAGCTTTGAAACCCAGTAGTTGTATGGAGCAGAGTGATCGCTATGGACGTTGGTATGGTCAGCTAGGTACTCCCTCACCATCTTTCTGTACAGCTCCCCCCTACTCTGCCTAGACTGGGGACAGGTGACAGTGTCTTGCTGGGGTGACATAAAACTGGCAAAGGCCTTGGAGAGCGTTCCCCTGCCAGTGCTGGACAAGCTGCCTGCTCGCCTTCTCTCCCCCGCTACTTGGCCCACAGAACCATCCCTCTGCCGCTAGAGGCGTCAGATGGGAAGAATTGTTTTAGCTTGTGCACTAGGGCCTGTTGATATCTATTCACTCTCATACTCCTTTCCTCTGCAGGGATGAGAGTGGAAAGGTTCTGCTTGTACCGTTGGTCCAGTAGAGTGAACACCCAGTAATCGGTGTTTGAAAAAATTCTTCTAACGCGAGTCCCAACACGCAAGAAATCCCTCTCCTCACTGGCCTGACTCTCCATTTCCTCCTCCTCCTCCAAGTCCTCCTCTTCAGCCCATAAACGCTCAAGAGTTAAGGACTGAGCACTGGTACCCTCTACTGTCTCGCCGACATTCTCCTCCTCTTCCTCCTCATCCTCATCCCCATCCTCCGATACGCGCTGAGAAACAGACCGGAGGGTGCTCTGGCTATCAAGCGACGTATCTTCCTCCACCGTCTCTTGTGACAAGCGCAAAGCATCCAACATGATGCTGAGCAGTGAGTTTTTCAACAGGCAAAGCAGCGGGATGGTGAGGCTGATAATGGCGGCATCGCCGCTGACCATCTGTGTTGACTCCTCAAAGTTGCTCAACACCTGGCAGATATCAGACATCCACGTCCACTCCTCATTGTAGACTTGAGGAATCTGAGTGACCTGACTACCAGTTCTGGTGGAAGTTGACATCTGGCAGTCTACAATTGCTCTGCGCTGCTGGTAAACTCTGGATAAAATGTTTAATGTGGAATTCCATCTCGTGGGCACGTCGCACAACAGTCGGTGAGCGGGCAGTTGTAGGCGGCGCTGCGCTGCCCTGAGAGTGGCAGCATCTGTGGTGGACTTGCGGAAATGCGCACAGATGCGGCGCACCTTGGTGAGCAAATCAGACAGATTGGGGTATGTCTTGAGGAACCGCTGAACTGAGATTGAACACGTGGGCCAGGCATGGCACATGTGTCAGTCTGCCGAGTTGCAGAGCCGCCACCAGGTTACGCCCATTGTCACACACAACCATGCCTGGCTTGAGGTTCAGCGGTGCCAGCCACACATCGGTCTGCGCCATGATGCCCTGTAACAGCTCTTGGGCGGTGTGCCTTTTGTCACCTAAGCTCAGCAGTTTGAGCACCGCCTGCTGGCGCTGACCCACGGCACTGCTGCTGCGCCTAGAGCTACCGACTTAAGGCGCCGTGCCCACGGATGGTAATTCGGTGGAGGAGGAGGAGGGGTCGGAGGAGGAGGAGGCATAGTACGTCTGAGAGACCGTGACCGAGGTAGGCCCCGCAATCCTCGGTGTGGGCAGTACATGAGCGGCCCCAGGGTAATTCTCGGTCCCAGCCTCCACCAAGTTAACCCAATGTGCCGTCAGTGAGATATAGTGTCCCTGCCCGGCAGCACTTGTACACGTGTCCGTGGTTAGGTGGACCTTCTCAGAAACAGCATTGGTCAGGGCACGGATGATGTTCTGTGACACGTGCTGGTGTAGGGCTGGGACGGCACATCGGGAAAAATAGTGGCGGCTGGGGACCGAATACCGAGGGGCAGCCACCGCCATGAGATTGCGAAAGGCCTTGGTCTCTACCAGCCTATAGGGCAGCATCTCCAGGCTAAGCAATTTGGAGATGTGGACGTTGAGGGCTTGGGCATGTGGGTGGAACTGTATTTCCTCTTGCGCTCCAGCGTCTGCTGTAAAGACAGCTGAACGCTGCGCTAGGACACATTGGTGGACACTGTGGAGGATCGTGGAGGTGAAGGTGTGGTTTTCCGGTGGGAGGCGCTCGTGCCGGGGTCCTGGGCAGGGGGTTGACTAGCAGAGGCAGCGAGTGACACAGGGGAAGGAGCAGCGGTGTGACCCGCAGGAGGTGGTGAACGGCCTTGGTTCGATTGAGTGGGGTGTTTAGCACTCATATGCCTGCGCATGCTGGTGGTGGTTAGGCTAGTAGTGGTGGCACCCCTGCTGATCCTGGTGTGGCACAGGTTGCACACCACAGTCCGTCTGTCATCATCACTCTCTTTAAAGAACCTCCAGACTTGCGAACATCTAGGCCTCGCCACAGGAGCTTCACTATGTGAAACAGTTGCTGCTGATGCACCAGCTCTGGCCCTGCTTCTCCCTCTGGCCACACCACTGCCTCTTCCAAACTGTTCTGGTGTAGCACTCGCCTCCGCCTCAGAAGCACTGTCTTCACTCGGCATATCAACCCAGCTTGGGTCAGTCACCTCGTCATCCTCCGATTCCTCAGTCTGCTCCCCCCTCGGACTTCCTGCCCTGACAACAACTTCACCACTGTCTGACAACTGTGTCTCCTCATCGTCCGACACCTCTTTACAAACTTCTTCCACTAACTCAACATTGTCATCATCATCACCCACAGACTGCGACAGTTGGGAAAACTTGGGCATCGGAAACGAGGTCAGCAGCAACCTGAGAAGTGGTTTGTGACTCTGGGAAGGGTCCAGAAAACAGTTCCTGAGAGTATGCCTGATCGCATTCCAAATTTTCCTGGGAGGGGGCAGACTAGGGGGAAGGAGGTTGAGGAGGAGGAGCCAGAGGAGTGCTCCCTTGGGTAACTTGGGTGGACTGCGTGGAAGACTGACTGGTGGACAAATTACTTGAAGCATTGTCCGCAATCCACGACATCAGCTGTTCGCACTGTTGTGGTTTCAACAGTCCTCTACCACGTGTCCCTGTAAGTTGAGACATGAAGCTAGGGAGTGTAGCTCTGCGGCGTTCCTCTGCTCCCTCATCAGCAGGTACTGTCTCACCCTGCCTAGGACCACGGCCTCTGCCCCCTGCAGTAATTGAATGCCCATGCCCTCGTCCTCGACCCTTAGCCCTGGGGTTCAACATTTTCTGTATATAAGGGTATTATATAAAAAATAAAAAATAAATGGGCCTGGTGTACTGAAACCCACAAACTTGTTCAGTCTGGTTTAATTAAGTGACGTAAAGAAAGTGTCGCCTGGACACAAAATACGGATTGGCGTGAGTGGACAGCTGAACTGTGACACACAGAATGGTTCCACACTGCTGTGTGAAATGGATTTGTATCACTGAGCTAAAACAACAAAAAAACTATTTTTTTATATATATATTTTTTTATATTTTTTTGTAGTTTTGTTTTTTTTGGAACGTGACGTGCAGAAACTATCGTAGACCTAACTCACACCCTGTTAATGGTGGCTATTTTGACTGCGACCCAGACAAATGTCGCACAGAGATTTTTGGGATCAAGCTATATACGTTACAGCAAAAGACTTGGTGGTATTAAGTGACGTACAGAAAGTGTCACCTGGACAGAAAATACGGATTGACGTGAGTGGACAGATGAACTGTGACACACAGAATGGTTCCAAACTGCTGTGTGAAATGGATTTGTATCACTGAGCTAAAACAACAAAAAAAATATTTTTTTTATATATTTTTTTGTAGTTTTGTTTTTTTTGGAACGTGACGTGCAGAAACTATCATAGAGCTAACTGACACCCTACTGTCAGTGGCTATTTAGACTGCGACCCAGACAAATGTCGCACAGAGATTTTTGGGATCAAGCTATATACGTGACAGGCAGCAAAAGACTTGGTTGTATTAAGTGACGTACAGAAAGTGTCACCTGGACAGAAAATACGGATTGGCGTGAGTGGACAGATGAACTGTGACACACAGAATGGTTCCATGCAGCTGTGTGAAATGGATTTGTATCACTGAGCTAAAACAACTAAAAAACTATTTTTTTTATATATTTTTTTTTATATTTTTTTTTGTAGTTTTGTTTTTTTTGGAACGTGACGTGCAGAAACTATCGTAGACCTAACTCACACCCTGCTAATGGTGGTTATTTAGACTGCGAACCAGACAAATGTCGCACAGAGATTTTTGGGATCAAGCTATATACGTGACAGGCAGCAAAAGACTTGGTTGTATTAAGTGACGTACAGAAAGTGTCACCTGGACAGAAAATACGGATTGGCGTTAGTGGACAGCTGAACTGTGACACACAGAATGGTTCCACACTGCTGTGTGCAAAGGATTTGTATCACTGAGATATAACATTAAAAAAAAGGGGGTTATATATGGCGATAGCTGCACTACTAGTGCCAGCCAGCCAGCCAGCCAAGCCAGGAGACAAAAAAAAATGTCTTGTAGCCCTTAGAATGGCTGTTGGGTTCTTTGTGGGTGATTCCTGCCTAACAGAGAACTAAATGCAGGCCCTAACACTCTCCCTGAAACGCAGCAGCTCTATCCCTAACGACATCCAGACGGCATCTGAGCCGAGCACCGCGGCCAGTCACTAGTATATTCCAGGGTCACCTGATCAGGCCAACCAACCCCTGCTATCGACATTTAAGGGCCCCACGTGATGCTGGGTGTACCACAGAGTCTCCTGGCTTGTGATTGGCTGAGTTTATAGGCGCCAAAAAAGCATGATGCGGAAGTTGCCATTTTCTCGAGCATGGCGAGGTACTCGTCCGAGCAGCGAGCACTTACGAGTACCCTAATACTCGAACGAGCACCAAGCTCGGACGAGTATGCTCGCTCATCTCTAGATACAATGTATCATCCAACATCGCCCACTTTGATAAATGTAGTGAATCTTTTGACTGTCTAGTCTGAGGGGCGATTTATCCTGAGGGTAATACTTGAAGTCAGCTTTGCTTGAGTCTGAGATAAATGCGCAAAAATAGTGTGACCAAAATTTGTGATTTTTTTATGCGAATATTCTGGCACATAAGGATTTGTAATATACCCTATTTTAGTGTACTTTGCACAAAATATATCAAATGTCATGCATTGCTTGTTAAAATTGACAGATCTCTAAATGTTAAACATTTGTCCTGAATTCATTTGTTCCGGTTTTTCTACTCCACCCCCTACTGAAGGGAGTTTGTGACTTTTTTTGGAACTTTTAAAAAAGTCTCAGTGATGATTCTGTAGTAAAACTAATTGACATAGCTAACCACACCCATTTTCCAATATTCCCAAATTTTGGAGCAAATGACCCCAAAAAGTTACAAAACCCTATGTTTCATGCCTTTTTAAAGCCAGAATTCTGGAGTATAGGGTTTGATACTCACTATCTAAGTCACCCACTGACTTTCTTGTAGTGTGACAGCTGTAATAGCATATGAAATGTGACAGTTGCTCTCAGTAGGAATACAAATGTACAACTGTACATACGTTAAAGTGGTTGAGTTATAGTAAACATTGGCCCTATGCCAGGATATTGAATAGAATATTAAAGAATCCTGTACTATTCCTATTTCTTTCATGCCATTCTCAGCACCACACCTTTGGTCCTTCTCTCATTCTGTTTATACAAGACTGTAGTGGGGATGTGGAGGCATACAGCATGTGACTGCTATACCTTATTACTAACAGTGTACCGCACAAGATCAATGAGATAAGTATTAGACTGTAGACATCTTGTTTTACATACCTCAATATCACTTCTGTATTCTTGTTCTTTCATGATTCATAACACACTCTTCCTTGAATTGATTGTCCAGTAGTTCCACTGTATTGTCAAGAGGAAAGATATATAAGTGTAATCTTAATGGAAATATTCTTCAAAAATGTGTATGTTCTGCTTGTATTGTCTACAATACTTCTATAGGTTATTATGCTGTTGGCATGATATATTTTCCTCTTGGCCTATTATTTCAAACCTGCTGCATTATATATGCTCACAATTGTGTCAACATATGTACTTTGTACTCTCAAAAGGACCTACTCTTTCCACCATTCATTCTCACAACTATTTCATGCTTCAGATCCTCTTCACTTAATACTTCTTACTTGAGGAATTCAATCCCTCTTGACCTACAAGAAAATCTTTGAGCATTTGTCTTCACCCGTAGACTCAAGATATACCTTCTAAATTTCAGCTACCTATACAAAACTGACACGATTAATGGCTTTCACGTTTAAACTCTGCTTTATACTAGAAGCAGAACTGAAGCTCCTCTAAGGAAATGTTATTAGCTTGTCTACAAACGATGGCCATAAAATGACTGCATTTTTGAATCTGTATTACTGTATCAACACTAGATAACAACAGGGTTTTATGGAGATCCAGGTTTGGTTTAGTAGAACTGAAAAGGAAGGCATAACAGACTGAAGCCATTTGAATTCAATCTTAGCTATGTTTTATTTCTACTTTGAAGACATATATTCCAATGTATTTGTACTATGTATTTTGTACATTAGGAATTAAAGTCTATGGATAGCCTTGACATGGAAAAAATGATTTATACATATGTTGCTACGTGACTCCTTGATATTCAGTTTGCAACCTACAGTGCCATGCGAAAGTATTCGGCCCCCTGGAACTTTTCAACCTTTTGCCACATTTCAAGCTTCAAACAAAAAGATATAACATTTAAAATTTTTGGTGAAGAGTGGGTCACAATTGTCAAGTGGAACGAAATTTATTGGATCATTTAAACTTTTTTTGTAATAATAAAACTAAAAACTTGGGCGTGCAAAATTATTCGGCCCATTTACTTTCAGTTCAGAAAACTCACTCCAAAAGTTCATTGAGGATTTCTGAATGATCCAATGTTGTCCTAAATGACTGATGAAGATAAATAGAATCCACCTGTGTGTAATCAAGTCTCTGTATAAAAGCACCTACTCTGTGATAGTCTCAGGGTTCTGTTTAAAGCACAGAGAGCATCATGAAGACCAAGGAACACACCAGGCAAGTCTGTGATACTGTTGTGGAGAAATTTAAAGCCGGATTTGGATACCAAAAGATTTCCCAAGTTTTAAACATCCCAAGTACCACTGTGCAAGCGATCATATTGAAATGGAAGGAGTATCAGACCACTGCAAATCTACCAAGACCCGGCCATCCCTCTAAACTTTCATCTCAAATAAGGAGAAGCCTAATCAGAGATGCAGCCAAGAGGCCCATGATCACTGTGGATGAACTGCAGAGATCTACAGCTGAGGTGGGAGAGTATGTCCATAGGACAACAATCAGTCGAACATTTCACAAATCTGGCCTTTATGGAAGAGTGGCAATAAGAAAGCCATTTCTCAAAGATATCCATAAAAAGTCTTGTTTACAGATTGCCACAAGCCACCTGGGAGACACACCAAACATGTGGAAGAAGGTGCTCTGGTCAGATGAAACCAAAATCAAACTTTTTGAAAACAATGCATAACGATATGTTTGGCGTAAAAGCAACACAGCTTATCACCCTGAACACACCATCCCGACTGTCAAACATGGTGGTGGCAGCATCATGGTTTGGACCTGTTTTTCATCGGCAGGGACAGGGAAGATGGTTAAAATTGATGGGAAGATGGATGGAGCCAAATACAGGACCATTCTGGATGAAAACCTGTTGGAGTCTGCAAAAGACCTGAGACTAGGACAGAAATGTATCTTCTAACAAGACAATGATCCCAAACATAAAGCAAAATCTACAATAGAATGGTTCAAAAAATCTCCCTCCAACCTCAAAGAGCTTGAGCTGTTTTGCAAGGAAGAATGGGCAAGAATTTCAGTCTCTAGATGTGCAAAACTGATAGAGACATACCCCAAGCCACTTGCAGCTGTAATCGAAGCAAAAGGTGGCGCAACAAAGTATTAATGCAAGGGGGCCGAATAATTTTGCACGCCCCACTTTTCAGTTTTATTATTACAAAAAAAGTTTAAATGATCCAATAAATTTCGTTCCACTTCACAATTGTGACCCACTTGTTGTTGATTTTTCACCAATAGTTTAAAATTAGAGATGATACTCGGACGAGTATCTCGCCATGCTCGAGGAAATGGCAACTTCCGCATTGTGCATTTTTGGCGCCTATAAACTCAGCCAATCACAAGGCAGGAAACTCTGCAGTACACCCAGCATCACGTGGGGCCCTTACATGTCGATAGCAGGGGTTGGCTGGCCTGATCAGGTGACCCTGGAATATACTAGTGACTGCCCGCGGTGCTCTGCTCAGATGCTGTCTGGATGTCGTTAGGGATAGAACTGCTGCGTTTCAGGGAGAGTGTTAGGGCCTGCATTTAGTTCTTTGTTAGGCAGGAGTGATCTCCCAAGAACCCAACAGCCCTTCTAAGGGCTACAAGACATTTTTTTTTGTCTCCTGGCTTGGCTGGCTGGCACTAGTAGTGCAGCTATCGCCATATATAACCCTTTTTTTATTGTTATATCTCAGTGATACAAATCCATTTCACACAGCTGCGTGGAACCATTCTGTGTGTCACAGTTCAGCTGTCCACTCACTACAATCCATATTTTCTGTCCAGGTGACACTTTCTGTACGTCACTTAATCCAACAAGGTCTTTTGCTCTCACGTATATAGCTTGATCACAAAAATCTCTGTGCGACATTTGTGTGGGTCGCAGTCAAAATAGCCACCATCAGCAGGGTGTCAGTTAGGTCTACGATAGTTTCTGCATGTCACGTTCCAAAAAAAAACAAAACAAAAAAAAAACTATAAAAAAAATATATATATATAAAAAAATAGTTTTTTTGTTGTTTTAGCTCAGTGATACGAATCCATTTCACACAGTTGCGTGGAACCATTCTGTGTGTCACAGTTCAGCTGTCCACGCACTACAATCGGTATTTTCTGTCCAGGTGACACTTTCTGTACGTCACTTAATCCAACAAGGTCTTTTGCTCTCATGTATATAGCTTGATCACAAAAATCTCTGTGCGACATTTGTCTGGGTCGCAGTCAAAATAGCTACCGTCATCAGGGTGTGAGTTAGGTCTACGATAGTTTCTGCACGTCACGTTAAAAAAAAAAAAAAAACTAAAAAAAATATTAAAAAAATATATATATAAAAAAAATATTTTTTTTTGTTGTTTTAGCTCAGTGATACGAATCCATTTCACATAGCTGCGTGGAACCATTCTGTGTGTCACAGTTCAGCTGTCCACTCACTACAATCCGTATTTTCTGTCCAGTTGACACATTCTGTACGTCACTTAATTAAACCAGACTGAACAAGTTTGTGGGTTTCAGTACAGCAGGCCCATTTATTTATTTATTTTTTTATATATAATACACTTATATACAGAAAATGTTGAATCCCAAGGCTAAGGGTCGAGGACGAGGGCGTGGGCATTTAATTACTGAGGGGGCAGAGGCCGTGGTCCTGGGCAGGGTGAGACAGTACCTGCTGATGAGGGAGCAGGGGAACGCCGCAGAGCTACACTCCCTAGCTTCATGTCTGAACTTACAGGGACACGTGGAGAAGGACTGTTGAAACCACAACAGTGAGAACAGCTGATGTCGTGGATTGCGGACAATGCTTCTAGAAATTTGTCCACCAGTCAGTCTTCCACGCAGTCCACCCACGTTACCCAAGGGAGCACTCCTCTGGCTCCTCCACCTCAACCTCCTTCCCCCCAGTCTACCCACTCCCAGGAAAATTTGGAATGCAATACGGCATACTCTCAGGAACTGTTTTCTGGACCCTTCCCAGAGTCACAAACCACTTCTCAGGTTGCTGCTGACCTCGTTCCCGATGCCCAAGTTTTCCAACTGTCGCAGTCTGTGGGTGATGATGATGATGATGATGACAATGTTGAGTTAGTGGAAGAAGTTTGTAAATAGGTGTCGGACGATGAGGAGACACGGTTGTAAGATAGTGGTGAAGTTGTTGTCAGGGCAGGAAGTCCGAGGGGGGAGCAGACTGAGGGGGAGCAGACTGAGGAATCGGAGAATGACGAGGTGACTGACCCAAGCTGGGTTGATAAGCCGAGTGAAGACAGTGCTTCTGAGGTGGAGTCAAGTGCTGCACCAGAACAGGTTGGAAGAGGCAGTGGTGTGGCCAGAGGGAGAAGCAGGGCCAGAGCTGGTGCATCAGAAGCAACTGTTTCACGTAGTGAAGCTCCTGTGGCGAGGCCTAGATGTTCGCAAGTCTGGTGGATCTTTAAAGAAAGTGAGGATGACCGACGGACTGTGGTGTGCAACCTGTGCCACACCAGGATCAGCAGGGGTGCCACCACTACAAGTCTAACCACCACCAGCATGCGCAGGCATATGAGTGCTAAACACCCCACTCAATGGAACCAAGGCCGTTCACCACCTCCTGCGGGTCACACCGCTGCTCCTTCCCCTGTGTCACTCGCTGCCTCTGCTAGTCAACCCCCTGCCCAGGACCCCGGCACGAGCGCCTCCCACCGGAAAACCACACCTTCGCCTCCACGATCCTCCACAGTGTCCACCAATGTGTCCCAGCGCAGCGTTCAGCTGTCTTTACAGCAGACGCTGGAGCGCAAGAGGAAATACAGTTCCACCCACCAACATGCCCAAGCCCTCAACGTCCACATCTCCAAATTGCTGAGCCTGGAGATGCTGCCCTATAGGCTGGTAGAGACCGAGGCCTTTCGCAATCTCATGGCGGTGGCTGCCCCTCGGTATTCGGTCCCCAGTCGCCACTATTTTTCCCGATGTGCCATCCCATCCCTACACCAGCACGTGTCACAGAACATCATCCGTGCCCTGACCAACGCTGTTTCTGAGAAGGTCCACCTAACCACGGACACGTGGACAAGTGCTGCCGGGCAGGGACACTATATCTCACTGACGGCACATTGGGTTAACTTGGTGGAGGCTGGGACCGAGACTGACCCTGGGGCCGCTCATGTACTGCCCACACCGAGGATTGCGGGGCCTACCTCGGTCACGGTCTCTCAGACGTACTATGCCTCCTCCTCCTCCGACCCCTACTCCTCCTCCACCGAATTACCATCCATGGGCACGGCGCCTTCAGTCAGTAGCTCTAGGCGCAGCAGCAGTGCCGTGGGTAAGCGCCAGCAGGCGGTGCTCAAACTGCTGAGCTTAGGTGACAAAAGGCACACCGCCCAAGAGCTGTTACAGGGCATCACGGCGCAGACCGATGTGTGGCTGGCACCGCTGAACCTCAAGCCAGGCATGGTTGTGTGTGACAACAGGCGTAACCTGGTGGCGGCTCTGCAACTCGGCAGACTGACACATGTGCCATGCCTGGCCCACATGTTCAATCTCATAGTTCAGCGGTTCCTCAAGACATACCCCAAACTGTCTGATTTGCTCACCAAGGTGCGCCGCATCTGTGCACATTTCCGCAAGTCCACCACAGATGCTGCCACTCTCAGGGCAGGGCAGCGCAGCGCCTCCTACAACTGCCTGCTCACCGACTCTTGTGCGACGTGCCCACGAGATGGCATTCGACATTAAACATGTTATCCAGAGTTTACCAGCAGCGCAGAGCGATTGTAGACTGCCAGATGTCAACTTCCACCAGAACTGGTAGTCAGGTCACTCAGATTCCTCAAGTCTACAATGAGGAGTGGACGTGGATGTCTGATATCTGCCAGGTGTTGACCAACTTTGAGGAGTCAACACAGATAGTCAGCGGCGATGTCACCATTATCAGCCTCACCATCCCGCTGCTTTGCCTGTTGAAAAACTCACTGCTCAGCATGAAGTCGGATGCTTTGCGCTTGTCACAAGAGACGGTGGAGGAAGATACGTCGCTTGATAGCCAGAGCACCCTCCGGTCTGTTTCTCAGCGCGTATCGGAGGAGGGGGATGAGGATTAGGAAGAAGAGGAGGAGAATGTCGGCGAGACAGAAGAGGGTACCAGTGCTCAGTCCTTAACTCTTGAGCGTGTATGGGCTGAAGAGGAGGACTTGGAGGAGGAGGAGGAGGAGGAGGAAATGGAGAGTCAGGCCAGTGAGAAGAGGGAATTCTTACGTGTTGGGACTCTGGCGCACATGGCAGACTTCATGTTAGGCTGCCTATCCCGTGACCCTCATGTTAGAAGCATTTTTTCAAACACCGATTACTGAGTGTTCACTCTCCTGGACCCACGGTACAAGCAGAACCTTTCTACTCTCATCCCTGCAGAGGAAAGGAGTATGAGAGTGAATAGATATCAACAGGCCCTGGTGCACAAGCTGAAACAATCTTTCCCATCTGACGCCGCTAGCGGCAGAGGGCATGGTTCTGTGGGCCAAGTAACGGGGGAGAGTAGACGAGCAGGCAGCTTGTCCAGCACTGGCAGGGGAACGCTCTACAGGGCCTTTGCCAGTTTTATGTCACCCCAGCAAGACACTGTCACCTGTCCCCAGCCTAGGCAGAGTAGGGGGAAGCTGTATAGAAAGATGGTGAGGGAGTACCTAGCTGATCATACCAATGTCCGTAGCGATCACTCTGCTCCATACAACTACTGGGTTTTAAAGCTGGACACGTGGCCTGAACTGGCGCTGTACGCCTTGGAGGTGCTGGCCTGCCCTGCCGCTAGCGTGCTGTCAGAGCGGTTATTCAGTGCAGCTGGTGGCGTCATCACCGATAAGCGTACATGCCTGTCAACTGACAGCGCTGACAGGCTGACACTTATTAAAATGAACAAAGCCTGGATTTCACCGGAATTCAAATCTCCTCCGGGGGAAGGCAGCTAAAGATTTACATTACTTATGTATCCGATTCCTCTTCTACTACTCCTCCTCCTCCTTGTCGTCTTTGCCTAACGCTGACCCAAAAAACACAATTTTTTAGAGGTCCAACTGGCACTCTTTTACCACAATTTTTCCGGATCTCCACCTACAGGCCCTCTCTGTTAACAATTTTTCCGGAGGTCCACCTACAGGCCCTCTCTGTAAACAATTTTTCCGGAGGTCCACCTACAGGCCCTCTCTCCAAACAATTTTTCCGGAGGTCCACCTACAGGCCCTCTCTGTAAACAATTTTTCCGGAGGTCCACCTACAGGCCCTCTCTCCAAACAATTTTTCCGGAGGTCCACCTACAGGCCCTCTCTCCAAACAATTTTTCCGGAGGTCCACCTACAGGCCCTCTCTCCAAACAATTTTTCCGGAGGTCCACCTACAGGCCCTCTCTCCAAACAATTTTTCCGGAGGTCCACCTACAGGCCCTCTCTCTAAACAATTTTTCTTTGCACCTAGTTGGGTGCTTCCCTAACATGTGATGGATATGTGCCTCGCCTTTCTTGGTCTTGGTGAGCACAATTGCCATGAGGGTAACCACCAGGCTGTTGCCTGAGAATTTGGGGTAATGGTGGGATTAGGCAGCCTCAGAGGCATCCATGCATTCTGCCCCTGCTGTTTCCTGTCCATTTCCGTGGTGTTTCCATCATTTTCTGATGTTTCCAGGTTTTCACCCAGCCTTCCCTAGGCAGAGCCTTGGTCCCCTGCAAAAAATGCTCGAGTCTCCCATTGACTTCAATGGGGTTCGTTACTCGAAACGAGCACCCGAGCATCGGCAAAAGTTCGACTCGAATAACGAGCACCCGAGCATTTTAGTGCTCGCTCATCTCTATTTAAAATGTTATATCTTTTTGTTTGAAGCCTGAAATGTGTCAAAAGGTTAAAAAGTTCCAGGGGGCCGAATACTTTCGCAAGGCACTGTACGTACTACTAGTTCCAGCATTTACTTTGATCTATTTATTTGATTCAAAACCAGTACCATGATATTGTGGTTGGGCCCCAAGAATAATTTCCTCTGGTGGGTGCAAGGAACCCCCACACTGTTCCCCCCTCTCCAATGTGTACAACCTCACTAACACTGAGAAGGTAGAGGGAGCTGTCAGCAGTGCTCTGACTTATTTATGATACATTCAGAAGCACCAGCAATTAGGTGAAGGACTCACACTCTACAGAAGCAAAATGGTTGGAAATATTTAAATGGGTTGTGTAGCCTGTGTATATTGATGGCCTATCCTCAAATGCCGGCCAACGTGATGACATCATCACGCCTCGTGCAAGATTTAACACTGGATTTTCATGCAAAATGGCTGTGGCGGCCTCTTCAGGCACAAATGGTTAAGGTAACTACAATTTCTTTATTTTAATCAACTCCTGAATGACCTTAATATCTCGCAGCATGCCGCAATCAGCAATGAATGTGGCATCTGAGGGGTTCAATGACAGGAGGCATCCATTTCCTGTTATTGTACCCGCTATTTACAAAGAAATGCGGTTTGTGACAAAGTAATTCACCATAAAGCAAATTCTTTTGTAAAATTCGGCAAAGAAGCCAAATCTAATTTTTGAGAACTTTGTTCATTTCAATTTACAATCTAGTATACTCAGGTGGACAAGTAGATTAAAGTGACCAAACCATTTTACAATGGCCAAAATTAGGTATTTTCTTAACTTCTTTAGGAAAACTATCAGAAAACAAATTGAATTTGCTTCTCATAGACTCAACTATTATTTTTTTACCTGTTCTGAAAAAAGAAGAAATCTGTGATTATTGTGATGCACAGTGATTATTTTTATTGGCTAAAACCCAACTTGTATAAGACACTGTTGGTATATTAGTCCCAATGACTCAAGTATTCACTAGGATGGCACTTTAAAATTAATTAAGTTTAAGTACTTACTTAAGTTTAAGTATTAATTAAGTATTGCCTGAAAACTTATTCCATGATGAGAAGTAAAAAATCCAGAATAATTACAAAATGATTGTACCTGCACTTTGCAGGTAGGAAGAGCCATATGCAGCAATTATTTTAGTGACAGCTGCTGTCAGCTATAGTCAAGCATGCCTATGTTCGGATAAATAAAGTTCCCTCCCTGCATGGACATATCTCAGCTCAGTGTTTATTGACACAAGCTGGAGATATTTCACAGCAAGTACACAGTAAAATAATTCTTGACCTTTGTAGACCCACCATGGTGAGAGTAGTCCTTGGAATTCAAGTACACCAGCGATGACAGTCTGAAGACAGTTCATTTATTTGCTACTAACCTATGGTAACCAGATGTCCATTTTAATTCAACTATACACAGTTTTAGAAATCTGTTGAGAGGGATTCATGGATTCCAAGTATCACAGATATGCTAAAATGAATATAAGGATACAGGGAGTTATTTATCAAACTGGTGTAAAGAAGAACTGGCTTAGTTGCCCATACCAACCAATCAGATTCTCCTTTCATTTTCCAAAGGAGCTGTCCAAAATGAAAGGTGGAATCTGATTGGTTGCTATGAGAATCTAGGCCAGTTCAACTTTACACCAGTTTGATAAATGACCCCCACAGTGTTTTTTTACCTTAAGCAGATAATGGAAATCATGGATGGGCTAGATAGATAGATAGATAGATAGATAGATAGATAGATAGATAGGGTTTGGTATAGTATTTTTTGTATTATTTTCCCACTTTCATCCTCTCTCATCTACAGACACCAAATGGAGGTACAGTAAGGAAAGCATGTATTAACATTGTATGTCAGAGGGCATACTCCATTTGTCTGGAGAATAAGAGAATGTTAGACCTATCTACAGCCCTAAGATATGGTCAACAGTCATGTCCTCTCCCTTTTGGATATTTCTCTCTCCTTTTTTTCTCTATATTGAAAAAAGACGCAGCCCAACTCAAAAGCCTCTTTCAGAAGCTGACAACTTTGGAGGCTAGAAATAGATCCATCCACTCTCCTTCCCTGATTAGCACAGTTCGGCACAGCATTTTACATATCGTAGACCCACAATCTTTGGGAGTGAGAGATGAAATGCGTCTGGAGTTTTTTGAATTTGGGGATAAATGTGGTAAATGGCTTTCTCAAGTTCTCTACCTGAGACCCCCCACTCGCGGATCATGTCTATCCATGCGGTATCAAAGAGAGAAGCATTAAACACTACTAAGGGTATTCTGGAAAAATTTTCTGTGTTTTATGAATCCTCGTATAACATCAAAACTCGATACTCACATATGGACAGTCTACAAACACCAGCCAAAATAATTGAATATCTATCTCACATACATATGCCAGCACTTACAGAGTACCAGGTGGGGACACTGGAGGAGGACTTCTCTCTAGGGAAGGTGGAATCTTCAATTAAAGATCTTAAACCAGGGAAGAGTCATGGGCCAGATGGGTTCACACCGATATATTATAGGCTCTGTAGCGCTCAGATAGCACCATTACTGCTGGCAGCCTTTCAGCCGGTGTCAGTTGGTATTCCATTCCAGTTGTAGTCCCTTTTGGCCCATGTGTCAGTATTTCTGAAGGAAGGGAAGGACACAAGACAATGTGGCAACTATCGTCCAATATCCCTTATAAATTTAGATATTAAACTTTATTCTAAAATATTACTGTAGCTGTAAGAATGAAGGAACTCTTAGCCCACTTGATAAATTGAGAACAGGCTGGTTTCATTCTGGGCTGGGAAGTCAGAGATATTATTATTTGAACCATGTCCGTAATCTCTTGGGCATGCCTCCAGGGGATCCCACTATGCCTTCTTAATGTGGATGCTGAGGAAGCTTTTAAAAGGATGGGGTGGGAATTACTGGCGGTGACTCCCAAGTGGTTTGGAATGGGTCGATTAATTATCAAAAGGATTCTGGCATTATATCAAGGCCAAGCCACCCATTTAAGAGTGTTAAGAGTTGTCATCTCCCTTTGCCATTAACAACGGCACCCGTCAGGGATGTCCTTTGTGCCCGATTTTATGTATCCTGTTGAAGGAAGTGCTCATCACTGCTCTTAGAGCTAATGCATCCATTCCCAGAGTGATGCTTAGTCCCTCTAGGCATAAACTGGATTTAATTGCAGACAATCTGTGATTTATGTTACAGAACCTCGACCTTGTCTGCCAGCCTTTATCGATATTTTTCAGGAATATGGAGCCTAAATTAGACATCCTAAATATCACTTTACTGGCTACAGGGATAAATCACCTCAAGGAAGTTTTTGTCTTCAAGTGACGTCAGGACTTTACAACTTACTTGGGGGTCAAATTTTCAGCGAGATCAGAGGAGATATATCAGTTAAATTTTCTGAGCTTCCTGGTTGACCTAGATTTGAAAAAATGTCACAGTTACCGATCTAATGCTTCGGTAGAATGAATTCTGTGAAGATGATTATGCTACCCTTTTTTCTTTATATAACGCAAGCCTTTCCAATTTATATACCCATAGGTTTTTTTTTAATTGCTTTGAAGAACCTCAGGTCTGTAGGAAGGAGAATGGGGGTTGTTCATTCCTGAATTTCCATCTATTAAAAGGCCACTATTTTATCACCCATCATAAACCTTCACCAATTTCCATGGTCCACATTATGAGTAATTATGGAATCTGGGATTTCTCTTCTACCATTACGTTCAATATTCTGGTTGGTCCCTAATGATTGGGGAGAACTCATGTCATTTACACACTGTATTAGATTTCTTCTGGGGCAGTAATAGGCTGAAATACAAACTTTTCAGTCGTAGAGGTCCCTTAACACCAGTGTTTGGGAATAAAAATTTTAGTCCAGGATTTAAAATCAGGGAGTTATTGGGAATTGAAGATTGGTAGAGAGGAGGGTCTATTCTTTGCTCAAATATGGAGGAACAGTTATAAGGCACCTCTCTCATCCTTCTTCCCAGAGACTCCTATACCCCGGAGTGCATGGTTTGAATATGGTCAGGTTGTTACGCCCTCTGAAACTATTCAAACAATTTATATATGTGTGGGTCATATAAGGCCCACTTGATGACAAACACAGACCCATCATTTGTAATGGCATTGGAAAGACAGAAAAGGGTAATGTATGAGCCTGAAGAATGTGTCCGTTTCTTTTACTTTACATTTAAGGTGTTCAACAACATTGTTATAAGATTGTGACTAGGTGGTACCAGGCTCTTTTTCGATTGCATAAGAGCCACCCTACATTGTCTAGGATCTGCTGGCGTTGCGGGGTGGACATGGGAACTATGAAGGATATTTGGTGGTATTGCCCCCAGATCCACCAATTGTGGTTGTATGTTATAATTCTCTACAATAAGCTATCAATATCCATGGAGATTGCTTTACTGTCTATGTTCCTAGGTCCACCTCAACATGTTAGGCATTGGATACTAAAATGTTTCACTACAGCCATGAGAGCAGTTATTCCTAGGTTTTGGAAAACTTCAAGGGCCCCCTCTAGAGGAAAGTGGGCTGAGGAATTCCATTGAATTATGTGCATGGAAGATGTGATCACAGTGAATGGTAGTTGGGCCACCTTCCAATCATTATGGTCCCCGTGGTCTTCCTTCCGATAATCTCCTGGGTACAATGCTTGGTGGAAGGGTGGTTCACTCGCCCATACCCTTCAGGCTGTTTTATTGGACAAGTTCTAAAATTACATATCATTTTTAACTGCTAACTTTGGATTTGTGGCATAGTAGGTGATTTATGGAACTAGGCTTGTTCCTTCCCTTTTGTATCCAGTCTTGTCGTTGTCTTAGGTATTGTTATGATTTGTCTATTTATGTCTGTTTGTGTTCCAAGAATCACAGTAGATGCAAGAAGCTGTGGAAAAAGCAGTTTTTATTATTTTCTATTCATTCTATCCAATTCTATGGGTCCAAACTGTGCCTCTATATGGCACATATTTTATACAGAGGAACACTTTTATTTCTGACAGATTCTGTAAGAATCCCTGAAACAAAAGGCTGTACAGTGACAGATTCTATAAGAATCCCTGAAACAAAAGGTTGTACAGTAGTACATTTAGTGCATGACGTGATACAGAACTAATCTCCCTTTCAAGCATTACTTCTAGAGAGAGCACAGTTCATATGGATTCATATTCTGCACATTGGCAAATGTGTGAGCCCTTACTAGCAGTAATTTATACAATATTCCAGTTATTACTTGTTCTGCAGTTGATAAGCCTCCATAAAAGATAGTAAATAACTTTATTGGAGTAATTTATAGTATATCTGTCAGCCTAAAAATGGCCCTGCCCCATCCGTTTATAGCTGATTGTGGCATCTGACAGAAAGATTACAGTGTAAAATTAAAAATAAAACAAAATATATGTATATATACAGTAAACACCAAAAGGTTGGACACACCTTCTCATTCAAAGAGTTTTCTGTATTTTCATGACTATGAAAATTGTAGATTCACACTGAAGGCATCAAAACTATGAATTAACACATGTGAAATGATATACTTAACAAACAAGTGTGAAACAACTGAAAATATGTCTTATATTCTATGTTCTTCAAAGTAGCCACCTTTTGCTTTGATTACTGCTTTGCACACTCTTGGCATTCTCTTGATGAGCTTCAAGAGGTAGTCACCTGAAATGGTATTCCAACAGTCTTGAAGGAGTTCCCAGAGATGCTTAGCACTTGTGGCCCTTTTGCCTTCACTCTGCGGTCTAGCTCACCCCAAACCATCTCGATTGGGTTCAGGTCTAGTAACTGTGGAGGCCAGGTCATCTGGCGTAGCACCCCATCACTCTCCTTCTTGGTCAAATAGCCCTTACACAGCCTGGAGGTGTGTTTGGGGTCATTGTCCTGTTGATAAATAAATGATGGTCCAACTAAACGCAAACCGGATGGAATAGCATGCCGCTGCAAGATGCTGTGGTAGCCATGCTGGTTCAGTATGCCTTCAATTTTGAATAAATCCCCAACAGTGTCACCAGCAAAGCACCCCCACACCATCACACCATCTCCTCCATGCTTCACGGTGGGAACCAGGCATGTAGAGTCCATCCGTTCACCTTTTCTGCGTCGCACAAAGACACGTTGGTTGGAACCAAAGATCTCAAATTTGGACTCATCAAACCAAAGCATAGATTTCCACTGGTCTAATGCCCATTCCTTGTGTTCTTTAGCCAAAACAAGTCTCTTCTGCTTGTTGCCTTTCCTTAGCAGTCTGAGCCTCTAAGTCTTACAAGTCTCAAGAAAAGATGGCTTTACAGCCCATTGAATTTATTTTAATTTACAGCACAAACTGGAGTAAGTTACAGCTTAAGCCCACGCCAGCTACTAGTGTAGATTTGAGGGCCAGAGAGGTGCTTAGATACATCTGCCTATTAATATATTAAGTCCATTACTCCCCAACACACAGGGGATGAAGACTGGCATAGAAATCATCAGTCTTACAAAATTTCCCCAATATACCTTTATTTATTCATTATTTTATCAGGATTTCCTAAATTTATATTCCAAGAAAACAAGGGCTTGTGGGTCTTTGGAAAACAGGTGCTTGTCTATTTTGAGAAATAGCTGCTTTTTGACACTGTGAAATCTTAGCCTTGACTAACCATAATGGATATGTTCATAACATTTTATTAATCTTGTAATACTTGGACAAGTTACAAGTTCATCAAATCTTAAGCATTATATACACCATATTCACATGTCGCAGACTCAATGCTCGTTTGATCCCTTCCAGCAAAAGCCACTTTGGATCAAAACCCGAAGCACCATTTTTAAAATCTGACGTGTCACTTTATCTGGTAATAACTTTGGAATGTTTTACTTATCCAAGTGATTCTAAGAATGTTTTCTCGTGACATATCGTGCTTCATGTTAGTGGTGATTTAGAGTTGATATGTTTTACCTTTATGTATAAACAAAATCCCAAATTTACAGAAAATGTGAAAATATTTGAAATTTTCTATATTTCAATTTTTCTGCTTTTAAAACAAATAGTGATTATCCCCAAACTGGTTATTAATTAAAATTTACCATACGGTATGTCTAGTTTATATTGACAGAATTTTGTAAATGTCATTTTGTTTTTTTTTAAGGATGTTATAAAGCTTAGAATTTTGACAGCAATTTTTGAAATGTTCAAGAAAATTTTAAAAAACGTTTTTCAAGTAATTCAGTTCTGAAATGGCTTTAAGAGGCTTGCATAATAGAAACCACCCAAAGATGACCCCCTTTTAGAAACTACACCCCTCAATTCATTCAAAGCTGATTACAACCTTTGTTAACCTTTTAGGTGTTCCACAGGAATCAAAGCAAAATGGAGGTGAAATAAAAAAAAATGTATTTTTGGTGCAGATTGTCCATTTTAATTCATTTTTTTCCTGGTTCACAGAAAGGGTTAACAGGAAAACAAATCTCTATATGCATTAACCTGATTCTGCAGTTTATTGAAACACCCCATATGTGGTCATAAATCTCTCCATAGGCACATGGCAGGGCTGAGAAGGAAAGGAGCGCAATATTGTTTTTGGAGGGCAGATTTTGCTGGAATGGTTTTTTGTTACTATGCCACATTTGAAGAGACCCTGAGGTGCCCCTCGAAAAGTTACCCATTTTGGAAACTAAAACCCCCAAGGAAATGATCAAAGGGTGTAGTGAGTGCCTTGATACAAAAAGTATTTCATAGAGTTTAGAAACACTTGGCTATGAAAGTGAAAAATTACATTTTATTTCCAATAAAATGGTGCATTAGCGCCATATTTCTCATTTTCACAAGGCTTAACAGGAGAAAAGGCACTGCACAATTTGTTATACATTTTTTCCTGAATATGGCAATGCCCCATATGTAGTTGTAAACTGCTGCTTGGGGACATGGTAAAATTCAGAAGGGAAATTATTTTTAGGAGCCATAACCAAGGGCAGACTGGGAACTTAAAGTGGCCCTGGAAAAAAACTAAAAGTGGCCCCATTTGGTAGATGAGTCCAAATTAACCAAAGGAATGGCTAATACAAGTAGGCAAGGTCAGCAATAACATATTGAGGCACAAAATACCACCCCAGCAGAGCCAAATAATTCAGTGCAACACAATAACCTGCCCCAGCAATATCAAAAACCACTGTGCAGGACAAAATAATGCCCCAGCAGCATAAAATACCTCCTCAAAAACGGGAAGCTAACTAACTCTGTGGTGGTTAGCTCTAGCTGCACATTATGTCCTCCAATTCCAGTTGCCTCAGAATGGCAATACAGTTGAATTCAGGAATCAGGAGGGCACTTGTGGTTGCCAGTCAGGTACATAACTATGTGACACCCACAGAGTTCACTTTGCGAATGATAGATCATTACTTACCTGGCTGGAGGCCGTGAAGAGGGCTCTGACCCCCCCCCCCATTTCCCTGTAGAGTAGATTAGATGGCTAATCCGCTTCTGGCCACAACATTTTTTTTGTTGACTGAGCTCTGTGAGGGCTTGATTGTTGCAAGACAAGCTGTAGTTTGTTTTTTTTTGGTACCATTTTGGGTTACAAATTCGTTTTTGATCGCTTTTTATACAATTTTTAGGAGGTGAAGTAGGCAAAAATTGCAATTCTGTCAGTGTTTTTTATTTTTGTGTTTATGGGGTTCTCCATGCGGTATATATGATATGATAAATTTGGTCTATGGGTTGATATGATTCTGGAGATACCAAATTGATATAGATATTTCTTTTTTTTATTTATTTTTTTATTTTTTCACTTTTTTTTAATCAGGTCCCTCTTGGCTCTTCAAGATTCAGTGGGATGATGGCTGTACTGTACACAGCAATACTCACATACATATTGCAGTGTACAGTACTGTTAGTATTGCACTGACTCTAAGGCTGATCAGATCCTCTTACCAATACGCAGGGTAGGGAAACAATTTACTGGTGAGGGTAAGCGTTAAAATAAACCTCAGGCCTCAGTCATCGGTTGGTTTATTCTATATCCACACAGTTGGAATTACATTTTTTGGGGCATTGTTCAATTTAACCCTTTCAAGACTGTGTACTCCCAGCCTACCCAACGCCATCGATTTTTATTTTTTCATTCACATAGCCGTATGAGGGCTTGTTTTTTGCAGGACAAGATGTACTTTCTAATGGTGTCATTAAAGTTGCATAAAGTGTGCTGTGAATCAGGAAAAAAATCCTAATGGGGTGGAATTATCAAAAAACACCATTCCACGGATTTGTTTTTACACAGTATCCTAAGCGGGAAAACTGACTTGTTACTTTTATTCTCCAGATTAGTATGATTACAACGTTACCACATATGTGTAGTTTTCTTCCATCTTAATACTGTAAACAAATAGTAGTAATAAGTTTATATCAGGCTATAATTTTTCATCTTTTTTTCCATGAAGGAGCTTGATTGTAAACAGCAGAAATATTATGAATGAAACAATATTAGAATGAAATAGATGTCCTGCTGTCCATGGAGACTGGAAAGAATGAATTTGTTTTACAAATTACATGTCTATGTGTAACCCAGCCGCAACACAGACATATTCCTGTTCTTTGAAAAACTGTATCATTATATTATAAAATATAACCTAGAAGAGAAATCTGATCCATTTGAACTATCCTGTCCTCTAAATAATTGGGTACTAAAACCACAAGGTTCCTTCACTGGCTACATTATAACAAATATAAAAATAACCCTGACACAGCAGGACTCCTTTGTTGGGAGGTCATAAAGTTCTCTGATATCTATTGGGTCTCCTGAGCCCTTCAGAAATGTCACATATTTCTTGGCAATTATGTTCAGTGGTTGACTTATGCTTTATGGCACCTAGAATCACTTTTTATGTGACAATGTTACAGATTGCCTTAGAATGCTTTAAATACCAAATGTAATTCTTCCTCACATTGATGAAGCACGTATTCATGAGTTGTGGGGTATGCTATCTGCCATACAGTCAGTGCTACTTGTTCACCTGGGCATTTTTCAATAGAATTGACTGCTCATCTGGCAGTCCTAAAGAATATTCCTTCTTTCTGCTTTCATCTAGTCAGTTGGGTTACATTTCAGCAGAAGATAAGATAATTATGACATATTACACATAAAGACTCTTGACTGTTTGGTGAATTTATCATGCAAGCATCCTTTAATCCCTGTTCTATTGACCAGATTTTCATAACTTATGAACAAAAAATTACACTGGGTAGAACACCATTTCTTTTACATGCCTTCATCCCCCCCACCCCTACGTACACACACTTTTTCCTTTCTGCTTTATTTTTTAAGATTCTAGCAGTAAATATGAGTTCAGATTAATAGTTTGATATTTGCGCTTTCATTGCAGAGATATTTCCAGTCTTCTACTTAGCCACTCCAAAAAGTGACAATGGCAAGTATGATCACCTTTTGGTTGTCACCTTTACTGTGTAAACAAAATGACAGCTATCAGTTACCAAAAAGCTTATCCACAGTGATAACTAGTGTTGAGTGGATCAAAGTCCACTTTCAGGAAATTTCAGGAAAAATTTGATTTGCCACAAAACCGAATTTCCTTGTGCTTCATGTTAGCGAATCGATTTTTCCTGAATAGGATAAAAAATAAAAATAAAATCATACTTACCTCATCCATTTGATTTCTACATGCAGGCCGTCACCATCTTGATTGAATATCTTGCACGAAATCCTGTGCGCTATAATGTATGACATCACCACTCTGACCAACGTGATAATGGGCCATGCAAGATTTCAGGCTAGATCTTCAATCAAGATAATAAAACATAATCAGCAAACTCTAGCTGCTTCTCTTACTCCTAATTTATTGGTATATGGCCATTTGCAGCAGCAGCAAAAATAACCATCACTATTTGTAAAGTAAGTACGTTGAGAAGTTTGATACAGTATGCTTATACATTATGCCCAAAGGAAATCAATATTGCTAAAGGGAATCTGTGAGATGGGGAACCATTGGTAAAGTGGGCACGGTGTAAAAGTTAAAAAAGAACTCACGTGTTAATGAGCATTCCGGGTCCAACAACAAGCTCTCATCTCTGCTACTTCCAGTCCTCAATGGACTAGAAGTGTGACATATTATCTACATGCAAGTCACAGCTGCCAATTAATGGCCACAGCAGTGACCTAGGTGGGAATGGCACCTAACCCAGGTCACAGCTGACACCATTGATTGGCAGGCAGCAATGACATGCATGTAGACAGCATGTCCTACTTTTGGTCCAGTGGGGACTGGAAGCAGAGGAAACAAGAGCCTGGTACTGAACTCGGAATGCTCTGAACAGTTGAATCATTTTTTTTAACTTCTCATTTCTCACAATGCCTTGTTTTTCAAAAGTGTATACATTACTAATCGTCTCTACACATTACACCAACGTGAGCCTTCATGACATCCCAATCTACTGTAAATCAATAGGCATTATTATAAAATTGTTCCTCCTTTGAGGCTAAAACAGTTTCCAGTCTTCTGAGAAGGCCTTTTACAAGATTTTGGAATGTGTTTGTGGGAATTTTTGCACATTCATCTAGAAGAACATATGTGAGGTCAGAGACTGATGTTAAATAAGAAGGCCTGGTTCACAATCTCCATTCTAGTTCATTCCAAAGATGTTCAATGGGGTTGGCATCAGGGCTTGGCACAGGCCAGTCAATTTCTTCCACACCAAACTCACCCAACCATGTCTTTGTGAACTTGCTTTGTGCACTGGGACAAAGTCATGCTGGAATGAAAAAGGTCCCTCCCCAATCTGTTCCCACATAGTTGGTATCGATACTGATATAGATGAAACTAACCATTTAACTAATTTAGGCGTATTTCAGAATAGTAAATGACCCCCTATGTGCCTCAGAACTCAGCAACCCCACTTTGTAACTTTACAAAGTCTGCCAAGTCATGGCTGAATTGCTGTGGTTCCTAATTATTTCCACTTGGTTTTCAAAATCTAATGCACATGATGAGGAATTTTCCATGTGTAAATTGACCATCAGCACGTCAATTTATATTGCATATCTAGAGCAGATTTTTATGAAGAAAATTACCATCAAGTAAGAGGTTATTTTCTGCATGAAAACTGCATGGTGTGGATTTTGATGCAGTGGATTTCTATGAAAATTTGTATATAAATTTTTTTTTTACAAAAATAATTAAAAAAAACCCTGAATAATCCCATACTTTCAGAGAACTGCCATGAGATGTAAACTTTCTTTATAATTTTTTACTTTTCTTTTTATTCACACTTCACCTGTGTTGTGCAAAATTTTCACTGTAGATATAAAATTCCCTGATTTTTTTTTGTGTGTGGAAATTGACGCAAAAAATATTTGCAGTAATTCTGTAACATTTGCAAGTACTGTATGCTAAAACTTTTTTGCAAGGTTGTTTGATACCTTGCTGTTCAGAGGCAACAGACAAATTTCTCTGAAGTCTAACCTTAAACCTTGCAAATCTCCAGAGATTCCACAAATTCTAGTAAAATAGAGTTGTACTATGTATAAAGATATTTTCATATTAATAGCATCGCAGCTTTGTAAATATAAATGTGTTTGTACGTCTTTCCCACAATGTACCTATAAATTTTGATATTGAGTGTTCTTTGACAAAACTTGTTTGTCAACCCTGCACAACCTCCAGGAAATGTGCTTCCGCTTGCTGAACTGAAATATCATTCCAAGTTCATGAACTGTATTTAATCTCAGAATCTAACTGAATTTAGGACGTTTCTGTGGGAGATTTCTGTGAAAATGCAAATTAAGTCTTTTTAAGGTAAAGTATGTTGACAGAAACCACTGATACCCTCAGTTATCCAGAAACTCGGCATAGCCCATAGAACAGTAATTGCTTATTGGACATGCTTGAGGATAACCACACAGCTGGTCGATTATTTCAAGAACTGGATAATTTTCAAATTCGTATTTCAACTTTGAGTCTACAGCACTGATAGATTGCACATGCAAGGCACATCCCTAAAACACAGAAGAGCGTGTCTGCATGGCTTGTTTTGAGCAAAGATTAATTTGCAAAATGAATTAATGCTCAGCGTGTGGACACAGAGGCGCTCATGTGTTGTGTCTGCTTTATATAGTGTGCTAGAACAAAAGCATAGCTCATAGGAATCCAAAATGAACTGTACTTTCAATACAGTCATACAGCACGATAGTACCAGATGATCTGACATCAAAGGCATTTGTTCTAATTTCCTGGGACCCATCCGACTTTAAAATCTATTTGTGAATACACATAATAAAACAGATACCTGATAGTCAAACAGATTTATGACCAAACAAAGTTTCCTTTTAGGGCACTGTTTAAATACAGAACCTTTTATCTTTCTTTTTCCTGCTTGAAACAACTTGATTTACTATAGCGAGTTCAGTTTATTAAACAAATGCTGGTGAGATGAGACTTTGCAGATAACTGTCCTATATAGTGTAAAATCAGCAATCTCAGTACAAGGTACAGTAGATTGATAAAACAGCAAGCTGCTTTACAAGACGTCATGTACGTGGTTATTTAACTGAATTCATGAAAAGGGAGAGCCGCTTGTGCAAGGTGATAAGGTCAGGTGTGGGAGACAGGAGAGACTTTCACCTGGTCCCGTTATGCTACAGTAGGTGCACAAAGGCCCCATAGACATATAGAAGGCAAGGGTGCAGTCATTACTTGCTGCTGCGCGTTCTCAAACTTGGATAGAAGTTCTGGTTCAGTTTTTTGGATGAGCAAAATGAAAGAAGAACGGCGTTCAGCAGCACTGCAAGAATGGATGCAAAGAGTCTTCCGTAAATGCAAACAACTTTATTGATGTCAATACTACACATTTCTGGGTCGGACAGACCCTTTCTTCAGGTAAGTATATCATGTCATATATGCAAAGATTTCACAGTTAAATAGTTCATTTGGGGGTAAAGGAAGGAGAGATTTACAAGTCCCTTCCACCTAATTAAAATACACTGGGTTGATAGAACATGATTATCATCTTCCGGAGCCCCAAGGCAGGCCTCCAGGATGTCTTGCAAACAGGACAAAGGCAAGATTCAGACCAGGGACAGAGTACCAGAGTACTTCATTACATATGTAATAAAGGAACATGACATTAACAGCAGGCAAGGGTAATAGTGGTAGCACTACCACAGAACCAAGAGCATTGGCAGACCAGAGGCAAAACCCAGAGGGTGGAAAGCCAGTGAGCCCTGTTCTTCAGAAAGCCCCTGGAGGAGGGGATGAACTGGGCTGAGAGCTCACTGGTTGTACCCCAGGAAGGTCCCGGTACACTAGGCCGCTACCTGCAAAGAACCACGATGGTGAAACAGACAACAGAACTGGAACCCAAGCAAACGGAGGACATGGATCAGACAACAAGACAAACAGGAACCAGAACAGAAGCAGATGCCTGTACCCTATGCAGAACAGAAGCATGGTGGTCACAGGCAGACCTGCACACAGACTAGAGATCCTCCCATCGGAGAACCCAGGGGCCCTCTCACAAAGGCAGGATAAACACAGGAATAGAAGCAGTAACGCACTGCAGGACAGACAAGGAAAAGACTAGATCAGAAGCAGTAGACACTGCCAGGCTGGACATAGGACAGGATCAAAAGCAGCTTAGCACTGTCAGGCTATCAGATGCAGTTAGAGCACTGCTAGGCTGGACATGGAACATAGTGGATCCAGACAGAGAACAGGCAAGACATGGACCAGGATAACAACATCACGTAACAGGTACAAAAGAACAGACAAAGCAACAACAACAGCAATGCCAGGCAACATCACAAACAAGGGCAGATAGCAAACCCCCCTGGGTCAACAGCAAGGGACTATACCCAGCAAGACAAAAGACAGACTGACCACAAGCCCCACAGCTCCCAGATATAGCTGGATTAACGAGGGCACCTGATAAGCTACACACAGGAACAGACCAGGGAAGGTTAACACCACCAGAACCAAACGGAGGTAAGCTTGCATGAACAGAGAAGTGAACACACAGGCTGCAGGTACTGGACTGGCAGCCAGCATACACGGAGTTCACCACAGCCAGTACGCCAGAGCACAAACAACCCATGTCACAAACAAATGCATCCATACTCAGACCCTGTTTACACACAAGGCCGCAGCCAGCTTGCATCACAGAACCAGCATACATGGGAACACCCACAGCCAGTACACAAAGCACATGCAGCCAGCCTGCATGGTAATGGTGACAGGAACCACAGAGATTCAGACACGGAAGCCACAAACACAGGCTACAATTCACACACACCACTGCAGCCAGCACACAGTCCCAAGCAACCAGCATGTGTTGACCAGGTGTCAGTCTGCTGCCAGTACGCGAGAGCATCTGCAGCTCGCAATCTAAGTTCTTTATCAGTGTTTGGGAGGAAACCAGAGTACCCCCACGATAAAACAGGAAAAACATACAAACTCCATGCAGAAGTTGCCCTTGGGAGCGTACTGCGAGGCACTGATACTAACCACTGAGCCACTATGGATTTTAGCTAGCTAATAGGAATTGGAGGAGCTTATTGTGGAGCACAAGAGAGGTGGGATGAGGAGATTGCCTGCATCTAGCATTAATCAGGCTAGTTTATTAATAGTGTTCTTAGATACGTAAGCTTTATGGGACAATTAAGGAGAGCATGATCAGGTACATTGCCAATTTTAGATATAGATGACACCTCTTGCCAAAAAGGTTGAATGAGTGGGCAGGACCACCAAATGAGCAGAAAGGTCCCTTTGTCATCAGAACATCTCTAACAATTATCAGTGATTAAAGGATACCACTTGTGAGTTTTATTACTGGTGATTTATTTTTTTCTAACTATTGAGTAACTATCCTGTAAGAATTTATCTGTATACATACATTTTGATATGGGCAATGAGATGTTTTGTAGATGACATTGATTTGGCTGATGGAGAAAGTTAATTTTAAATTATATCCCAGGTGAAGAGGAAGACTCTTTTCAAAGGGACATTTGCCTTCAAAAGAGTATTGTAGAGATAAGAGAGTATTTTCTTAGGATTATTTGATTGAGTGCAAAGTGTTTCATTGCTAGTGAGCTTTCTGTGTGATGTGGGAGACTACTTTTTTAGTATTGAATAATGTGAAAAGTTAAAGGGGTTCTGCAGTTTTTTAAAACTGATGATCTATCCTCTGGATAGATCATCAGCATCTGATCGGCGGCGGTCCGACACCGGGACCCCCGCTGATCAGCTGTTTGAGAAGGCAGCCGCACTCCAGGAGCGCCGCGGTCTTCTCTGTTTGTTCTTCAGGCTCAGTGACGTCACGACTAGTATCACTGGCCTGGGCGGGGCTAAGCTCCTGGAGCGCCGCTGCCTTCTCAAACAGCTGATCGGCGGGGGCCCCAGGTGTCAGACCCCCGCCGATCAGATGCTGATGATCTATCCAGAGGATAGATCATCAGTTTTTAAAAACTGTAGAAACCCTTTAAGTTTTGAAAGGGTAGGAAGAAGTCTCATATTTTGAAAGGGAAAAGGAGTACCTTCTGTAAGAGCTTTAAGAGCTAGTAAGATTTGTGAATTAGGTGAGTTAAGAAAGGTATCCTGTCTGGTTCTTGCCTCTTTATATATACTTCCACTAAGTCCAAGATGTGGATAATGGGCAAGGGGACTGGGCAGAGTATATTTACAACACGTCTCTGGTTAAGTTGTTATGAAATGTGAATTGTGAGACAGCGACTCAAGGGAACAAAAGAGCTGCTCAGAGGGGTACCAGTAACGTGTTCTTTGAGTGAGGTCCATAATTTGGTTCTTGGGTCTTGTACCCATTCAACCATTTGCGAAAGAGTCTCAGAGTGATAGTAAGTGTAGATGTTAGGAGTACCCATTTCACCTTTTTTCTTGGGAAGTGCTAATGTGTTGGAATTAAGACACAGTCTACATTTGTTCCAAATATGGGTGTAAAGTTTAGTCTAGTGCTTCTCTGATTAGCATGGGTTTATTCTGTTTTAATCCTCCCCATGTTCTTGCCATTTTCCAGTCCTGTAGCTATTCTACTTGTGTGCTCCTGCACTTTTAGCTCACTTTTTTTCTGTTCATGTTTCATTTCTGTACCCAGTCTGTCTTCCCTGTCCATGCTCCTGTCAAGTACCGAGCCTTGTCTGTGCTTCTACCACTACTCTGCCCCCAAGTCTACTCCTATGTCTACCTCATCAATAATTTCAGTGTGCTGCCTGGATCTCCAAAAAACAGATCAAGTCCTAGTGCCTGTTCAGATTGCTGCTGTTTTTCTGCATTATTTGTATACTGAGTTCCCAGAATTTACACTAGAGTCCCTGATCCTCCATGGGTCAACTACCAACTACATCCCAGGAGGTATTGATCAACATTTCAAAAGGGTGCATACTAGGGGAGCAGTGGAATAATGTCCTTAAGATTAGCCCAAAGTCAAACAAGTTAGTTAGCACAGTGCATTCACACTCATTGCAGGTTTATCATTTAAATTAAAGAGGCTCTGTCACCAGGAACCACTCTGTTAATCTAGACATACTGCCTGGAATAGCTCATCATGCTGATTAAAACGATACTTTTACTTAGTTTGTATGCTAAACAGCTACAGAGAATTCTTTGTTTTTATTAAAATCCCGGTGTATTTCAAGCACCGGGAGGCAGGGTTGAACCCTTTGAGCACCGCTTTGTAAAACCTCCTGTGATCTGAAAACGCCCCCCCCCCTTGATCGACAGGGCTTGGACATGCAGAGGGCAGAGCCCTGTCCAAGAGCTGTGTGCTAGCATATAAATATCATATACTCTAAGTACTACAGCTTCACCACACTAAGATCTGATCAGAAAGCTAATGTACATATTACTGCTTTATGCACAAACATAATATATGATTATAAATAGAGATGAACGAACGTGCTCGTAACGAGCACTGTAGTGCTCGGCTCCCCTGCGCTCTACTGTAGAAGCAGAAATGAACCTTGTAATATTGAATCACAATATGCCAATAAATCAGGTTCTGGTAGGAGGAGGAATGTTTTGTAGTATCATTCAGGTAGACCAACTTCTCTGGGCTCTTCCAGGATGGACTGCTCTTATTGTGTAAAACCAAAATATATTTTAAAAAACTGACATATTAGGTATCGCCGAGTAACAACTTGCTCAATAAAAATATCACATAAGCTAACCCGTCTGGTGAACGCCATAAAAAATAAAATAAAAAATGTGCCAAAAAAGCCATTTTTTATCACCTTACAACACAAAAAGTGTAAAACCAAGTGATCAAAAAGTCAAATGTGCCCCAAAATGGTATCAATAAAACCACCATCTCATCCCGCAAAAAATGAAACCCTACTTATGACAATCGCCCCCCCCAAAAAAATATGGAAACACAAAAACATGATGTTTTTTTTTTCAAAATTGCTTTTATTGAGTAAAAAAAAATGCACATATTAGATATCGCCGCATCCGTAACAAACTGCTCTTTAAAATTAGCATATGATCCAACCCGTCTGGTGAACGCCGTAAAAATATAAAATAAATAATGTGCCAAAAAAGCCATTTATCACCTAACATCACAAAAAGTGTAATACCAAGCAATCAAAAATTCATATGTGCCCATAAATGATACCAATAAAACTGCCATCTCATCCCACAAAAATTGAGACCCTACATAAGACAGTCTCCCAAAAAATAAAATAAAAATATAGCTTTTAGAAAATGGAGACACAAAAACATGATTTAAAAAAAAATGCTTTTATTTTGTAAAATACAATTTAAAAAATGCACATATTAGGTATTGACGCGTCCGTAACAACCTACGCTATAAAAATATCATGTGATCCAACCCATCTGGTGAATGCTGTAAAAGAATAAAATAAAACGTGCCAAAAAAGACATTTTTTTATCACCTTACATCACAAAAATTGTAATACAAAGCGATCACAAAATCATATGTGCCCCAAAATGGTACCAATGAAACCGTCATCTCATCCCGCAAAAAATGTCACATTACCTACCCTGTCAGGTGAACATTGAAAGCAAAAAATAAAAACTGTGCCATAACAGCCATTTTTTGGTTACCTTGCCTCACAAAAGGAGTAATATATATATATATATATATATATATATATACACACACAACGCCCAACTACCTCTAGCAAAAGATTTATATACTGCAGGAGTGAGGCTCCATTCACAAGTCCGCAGAATTTGTCCGCATCCGTTCTGCGGATTGCGGAATGGACGCGGACCCATTCATTTTCAATGGGGCCGCAAAAGATGCGGACGGCACACAGTGTGCCGTCCGCATCTGCACTTCCGTTCCATGGCCCGGCAAAAAATAGAACATGTCCTATTCTTGTCCGAATCCACGGACAAAAAAGGCATCTCTATTATAGAGCCGGCCATGTGCGGTCCACAACATGCGGAACGCACATGGCCGGTGTCCGTGTTTTGCGGATCCGCAATTTGCGGACCGCAAAACACACATGGACGTGTGAATGTACCCTAACTCTAATATATGTGTAACAATGGCAGCACAGCAGGCCAACGAATCCGGCAACAAATTCAGAAAAATATAAGAATTTAAAAAAATGGCAGCACTCTCACAAAAAATTTGTAAAAAGAAAATCTCTTTATTCACCCCTGTGGTTGCAACTAGGGATGAGCGAACTTGTGTTTCAAGTTTGGCATACAAGGTTCAGGTTATGTAAGAATTCTGTTATGGATTCTGCTACCACGGACCATAACTAAGGGTCCATTTAAATGTCTGCATAATGGGTCCGCATCCGTTTCTCAATTTTCAATGGAGCAGAAAAAGATCCCCGGCCCTGGAAAATATAGAACATGTCCTATACTTGTCTGCAGCCATGGACAAGAATAGGCATTTTTATAGTGCTGGCCATGTGCGGACTGCAAAATGCAGAACGCACATGGCCGATGTATGTGTTTTGCGGATCAGCAATTTGCAGACCGCAAAACAGTTGCAGACGTGTGAATGGACCCTTTTGGTCCGTGGTAGCAGAATCCATTACGTAATTCTTAGATAACCTGAACCTTGTACGCCGAACTTGAAACACTAGTCGCAAAGTTTCAGCTCCAAGCTTGAAAAAAGACTCGGTGAGTGAGTTGAAAACATTGCGACCACAGGGGTGAATAGAGAGCGCTATCATTTATCAAAATGGTGTAACGTACAACCGACTTAGTTGTCCATAGCAACCAATCAGATTTCACCTTTCATTTTTCACAGCTTCATTGAAAAATGAAAGGAGGAATCCGATTGTTTGCTATCGGCAACTAAGCCAGTTTGATAAATCTCCCCCCCCCCCCGTGTACTTCTATGTGTACAAAGCATCGTGTGTCGTCACTATACTAATCTGTGTGGGAAAAGTGACCGCTCACTGTGCGGACTGCACATAAACTGTACTCAGAAGAGACTGCACACACAGATACTGTACTCAGAAGAGACTGCACACAGAATACTGTATTCAGAAGAGAGCGCATGTAGTGAGAGCTGTCAGTAATGAGATATATATCAGGCTTATAACACTGTGGTTCTGACTGTAGATCGCTGCACTGACGTTATCAGCAGAAATATCTATTGTGTCTACAAAATAATACACTTTCTACAGAAGGTAAAGTAAGTACTAGATCTGCTCATACAGGCTACAGGCTGTAGCATACTGTAAGACTCACCATGTTGTGGATTGGAATGAAATCTCACTACCAAGTACCATCAGCTTATACTGTGTGTAAGAGGCTGCTAGCTGTGCTGTGTAACAGGATGTGGAGGCGGGGCTCTGAGCTAGTGCATGTGAAATCCACAGGAACGCCCACAGAGCTTCTCAGGAGAAGGCAGCAGGCAGCAAAACTCATATCAGAGCATTTCTGAATCCATGTGAAGCAAAGCTGATTTCAGTAAACTAACAAGTGCAATTTTATTATGTGCTGCATTACGGTAAGATATGGGGTTATTGATTTTTAATGCACAAAGGCACAATATACATTTTTTCCAGTTCAGGAAGAGAGAGATTCTGGACTGAAGGGAGTATATTGGTTTCTATTAATTTTTGCAATAGGGACCTAGCGACCAAAATATAATGTAATCTAGGATAGGAAGGGAATGAATAGAAGATTTAGTCCAAGTCTGTAGGGTGTAGCTATCTCCAAAAGTCTAGAAGTATTAGGCCCCTTTCACATGGGCGATGTTTTCGTGTGGGTGCAATGCGTGATGTGAACGCATTGCACCCACACTGAATCCTGACCCATTCATTTCAATGGGGCTTTTCACATGGGCGATTTCTTTCACACCTGAGTTCGCCGTTGCGTGCAAATCGCAGCATGTTCTATATTCTGCATTTTGCACGCAGCCCTGGCCCCATTTAAGTAAATGGGGCTGTGTGAAAATCGCATTGCATCCGCACACAAGTGCGGGTGCAATGCATTTTTCACGCATGGCTGCTTAGAGATGTTGTTTGTAAACATTCAGTTTTTTTTTATCACGCACGTGCGAAATGCATACATACGCATCGCACCCGCGTGGAAAAAACTGAACGAACGTACGCAATCGCAGTCAAAACTGACTGCGATTGCGTGCAAATTGGTGCGGATACGTGCCGATTTTCCAGAACGCATCCTGACTGAATCAGCGACGCCCGTGTGAAAGAGGCCTTAAAGATTATAGGTCTTTTTTTAATATAAGTTAGTGCTCGGTAAAACTTTTGAGATTTTTCTTATGCCTACCATTGATTTCAATGGGAATATCCACATGGAATCCTTCTCAAGAATCAGCATGTTAATTTTTCTTTGCAAAATAAGAATTATCAATCGACATTCAAATAAAAACCAAAACACTTTGAACTACATTGAAAATAATGGGAAGTGAATAGGGTGATTCCATATTGATTTTTATAGCAAAAACTTGCCAAAATCTTTGTGGAAAATCTACATTTTGAACATGGCCTTAGGGTGCCTTCAGCCAAGGACACATCCATGGATATGCCACAGAATTGCATGAGATCTTGCAATTTCAAATGCAATGCAAAATCTGAAATCCCTATGTAAATCTTTGCCTATAGCGGAAAATTATGGCACATGGTAAAACCCCCTAATAACCCTGTGCCATGTGTTACCTGAAAGCTTCTCTTTTTTCTGTGATTAGAATTTGCAAGTGTCATCTGAAAGACACTTCTGGTTTTGTCAGATGTTTTATGAGCAATTACATCACTGTTTCCAGCATGATGCTTTCAAATAAGCCACTGATAAGTCTCTTTAACTGTACATTTGATTTCTTGACTCTACAATTTATATTACATTTATTTATCTCTCATATACTTGCTCCTAAAAGATCCAATCTAATAATATCTGACAATGTAAATGCTATTACGTAGTTTAAAGAGCCGCTTTGATACTACAGTATTTGTACATCAAAGTTTGTAAGTCAAAACTAGGATTGTCCAAAACACTGAAGATGTACAAAGCTTTCCATTAAACTTTGTTTCTCTAGGTTCCACTCCTTGTTTTGTTGTAAAATACTGACTAAATACTAACCTTGTGAAAGTGGCCAAAAACCATATCTTAAAGGAGTTGTCTGAAACTTTCTAAAATGATTATAACGGAAAAGAAGCTTATATAACAAAGAATAAACCTTTACTATCCTGCTAAAGGTTACTCTCTTCCAGTGCTATGGCACCAGGTCCCTGTTGGACTGGAAGTGATTATGTCACATCTACCATTTACATGACCACTCAGCCAATTACTAGCCTCACTGGTCATATGCTGTTCATGAACATGTAACTGCTGAGGCCAGTGATACACGTGAGACATGGACATTATCTCTTCTGCAACAAGAAGCCTTGGAACCCAGCCTGCAGTGCTGGAACAAAGGGAACTTTTTTCAGGTGAGTAGCAATTTTTTTCTTTGTTGTATAAGCCTGCCCACTGCCCACTTTTAAAAAGTTTTTGACAACCCTTTGGTTTATTTAGCAAGAAAATATTCTCAGATGTCAGATTTTTTTCTTAGTTTTCAGCCTCCTATTGAAGTAGGGATGGGAAGAATGTAACAGAGAAGAATTTAGATCAGTAAGCATTTTCACAAAAATATGCAGCAAAATTCTTCATATATTAAAATGGTAAATTTAGGAAGAAGAAGTGTCACAATCATTTTGGCAGAAGACTGTGACTCACTTGTGAATGCTTGATGACTGTAGCAAATGAGACACTCTTATCCTCTGTACTGAAGAACATTGCCTCTCTGCTTGGGTTTAGATGGTCATTTGATCTTTTGTCACCCTCCCTCATTGAACTTTGTAGTATTGTCACGGTACTAAATAGTTTTTGTGTTAATGGAAAATTGCTGGGGAAGAAAACAGCTGTTGGGTGGTGAAATTACTTTTAAGTTCATACAGTTTAAACATTATGTTTGTAATTTCTTCTGAACCTTTTATCAAAATATATTCTGGGAAGAACAGTTTGCTGCCCCTACATATTCCAAAAAAACAAGTTTAGAAGATAAGAAAACTTTTAATGCCTTTCTATTGTTAAAGTAAAACTCCAAAAATCTGTTATCAGACAATAAATTCATATTAAAATTAGAGAAATAGGTGGAATCTAAGTGATTAGAATGAACATGTATGCTGCAAACTTGACTGGATTTTTTCCAACTGTCGTGGCGTAGTTGAAGCATGTTGCAACGCGACACCATTGACTTAACATTATAAAAATGTTGTGCAACTTTTTGGCGAAAAGAAGTTGCGATACACATGTCGCCATGTAGCCCTAGCCAAATTCCTTTTGCAGGTCAGAAGACAGAAATGTAGGCATCTGCCACCAAAAAGGGATCATTTATGGACCATGTATTAATTTAAAAATAAAATTTGACAATATAATGTATTATTAAACATGATGTTTGTTACCACAGGCTACCATCCATCTACCCATAGCCATACCCATGTCACGGTCACTTTGACATTACTAATGTGTTCTTGGTGTTAAAAAGCTTGAAATCAGGGCACCTTCGATTCCGGTATAATTTATTCCTACCTGAATGGAATCTGTTGATCGAGTTGTTCATATCAGAACTGAAACAAATTTTAAGAAATCTGTTCATCTCTAGTAACGTTTTGAAGATATTCAGGTCTTATTTGACATTTTGATTATTTTTACAAACTTATGATGTATTATTTTTAACACCTATAGAGTGACGGTTGTACAGTGCTATAGTATGTACACCCGAGATAATTTATCATTATTTCTATACTTTTTATTTGTTGGAGTTTGTTTTGCTCTTAAATATACATTAAAATAATAATTTGATGTTAAATTGATGACACTGTAGAAGAATATTAATAATGGATCATAAAGACTTGAGAATATTTTTTTTACTGGTTCACAATATGAATTATTTATATTATGAATGCATCAAAAGATAGAAAACTAAAATATAATAATAGTCATGTTTCTCAGCACAATTTCTAAACTGTACATGAGGCACTTAGTATACATTTTGATCAAAATGCATAGGCCTGCACATCAAGGTGACCTTATTTGAGTAAGTCTCTACTCTAATTTGGCTCAGCGTCATAAGGCAACCACCACTGCCTCAACACAGCAGCTGCTGGCAGAGCAAATCAGCACCCCCATAGCACACCTGATTTCAGACTAAGACCACTTGGCACTAGGTACCACCAACCTACAGGCACAGCATCACAACAGCCAGCATGCAGCACTGCACCATGTGTGTCAGGACCGGCAGTCATTGCACCCGTTCTGCTGGTCCTGCCCCTGACTCTGGTGGCGAGGTGGTTGCCCGGGGTCAGGCTTCGTCCGCTATTTCGGCAGGCTCCTCCTCCAGCCGGCGGTCTCTGGCTGTGGATGCGCGTCCCAGGCATGGGACGCACGCAACGGTCATAAGTGCCAGGGACGTGGCTGGTGCGCACTCTCGCTCACGGCCTGTTACTGGTCGCCGGAAAACGCGAGCAATATAGTGTCTGTTTATTTTCTGTTCATTGGTATCTCATGAGTTAAGTTTTTGTTCCTTGCTTCTCCTCCCAGTCAGCTGGTTGGGTGGGGTCTGCTAGGTATTTAAGGCCCTCTAACTTTTACCTAGCTGCCAGTGTTTGGAGTTTCCTTGCTACTACCTGGTTTGACATTCTTGCTCTGCAGTTTAGACTCTTTATGTTCTCTGACCCTTGGCGTGTTTTTGACTACTTCTCTCTGCTTGCTGATTTTGTTCCTGACGTACTCTCCTGGTTTTGACGCAGCTACCTGACTACCCATTTGGTTCTTGTTTGTCTGTCTTGTTTGTCTTCCCATCCCCCGCACTTTTGTTAGTGTATTTCCAGTCTTCAGGTTGTCGGCTCAGGGGTTAGCCTGAGCGGGCAATAGGCAGGGAAAGGGGTTGGGATTAAGCTTAGGGATCACTTACCCCTTATCTGTGTATCCCAGCCCTGACAATGTGAACTGATCTTAAAAGCGCTCCTTTCCAAGTAGTCTCAGAAACCAGATTGAGACCAAGTAAGTAAACCCTTATATAATCTGCTAATTAAAAACACATGGGTCAAATGAAAGGAGTGCTGATTCCATGAAAAACAAAATAAAGGATATGGCAGATGAAATAGATAACCCAGTGCACTTTGCAGCAGCTAAGGTTTCTATGTGGCGCTGCATCAAATAAGAGTAGGGACTCACTAAAAAAAAGCTACAGTACCTTAACGTGGTGAGCCTATGCATTTTGATCAAAACATATACATCATGCCTTGTGTACATGTTTATTAATTATGCTTAGCAGCAATAGATCAATGCATAACATGTGCATACACAATCCACATCTTTTTCTCCACAATCTAAAATAATCAACAATTTTATCATAATCATCATCAATTTATCAGTTACATCAATGGACACTAGAATGTCGTATTTCTAATTTGCCCCCAAAGTTCATCACTATCAAAGAATTAACTGTGATAACTACATACAGATCATAGAGACAGTGGCGTAACTAGAGTGTTAAGGGCCCCAGTGCAAACTTTGGATTGGGGCCCCAAACACCATCTCCCTCCCCCCCCACACAATTTATGCAAAGAGGCTGCAATTTTTTTTTACACTAAGCCCAATGCATGGCTACACTCACCCAATCCTAACTAATAAAATCTGGTCCTACCTCATTCAGGGTGTCGCTGGCGTCGGCGTGATGTCCACTGGATCCAGAACAAGGTCCCTGCAGTGATAGAGAAAAAAAGAATAATCACATAAGGAAGAGATGGTGACTGCCCCTGTGAAATCACCAGCAGGGGATGCTGTACTGGCCTGTAAGACTGAGCCATACCAATGTATGGCAGGGTAATCCAGGACATTTCCCCTAAGTGCTACCAAACAGTACTAATGCCCACATTGTGGCCCCTCACAGTAATGAAGCCCACCTTGTGGCCCCTTCAAAAAAGTTATGTCCTGCTTGTGGTCCGCTACAGCAGTTATGCCCACCTTTGTTCCTGTCACAGTAGTTATGCCCACTTTTGTGCCCCCTCACTGTAGTTATGCCTAGACATCATGCCCCCTCAAAGTAGTTATGCCCAGATTATTTGCCCCCTCACAGTAGTTGTGTCCAGATATGTGCCCCTCACAGTAGATATGCCCAGATATGTGCCCCCTCACAGTAGATATGCCCAGATATGTGCCCCCTCACAGTGGTTATGGCCAGATATGTGCTAACTCACAGTAGTTATGCCAGATTATGTGCCCCTTCACAGTAGTTATGCCCACATATGTGACCCCTCACTCAAAGTAGTTATGCCAGATTAGGTGCCCCCTCACAATAGTTATTCCAGATTAGGTGCCCCCTCAGTAAAGATACCCTCACTCTAGTTGTTTCCCCCTTTGCCTCCAGTCTACAGCTTTATGAAGAAAAAAAAAAAAAAAAAAAACCCACATACTTACCTTCTTCCCTGATGTCGCGCTCCCACATTCACATCGCGCTGCTGGCTGTACTGGAGGCCGATTCCCAGAGTGCTGGAGCTCAGAAGAACAGTGAAGCAGAGATTGCTCCCTGCTCCACTCTGGAGATAAAACAACCCGGAAGTGACAAGAACTCCCGGGTGAGTGCGCGCACCTCCCCCCTTGCCTCTGTGTTCCCCCTGCCTCTTCTCCCCCCTTCTTGTCTCTATTATACATACTCATATACTCATATTATACATGTTTGAAGAACGCTCTGATGGGGCCCGGCATTGTAACTGTACTTCATGACCGGCCCCATTAGAGAGCTCCCATTACACGGGAGTGCAGCAAGCCCCCGCCGGGCCCGGGCCCGGTCGCACCCTCTGCGATCGTGAGCGTTACACCCCTGCACAGAGATAATAGCTAGGTCTTTGCATCACCAAAGCTTCTAAACATACATTTTCTAAATCTAGTCCACAAAGCAAATACAAATTCAGATACCTGCCATAAATACTCTAAACACTATTTGGATTACCAACTATCTTTCTGATTAAGTTCTAAAACTTTGTAAAACTGTTAGACTGGGCTGTAACCAGACTGAGATTAGGTGCTTATTACATCAGTTCTACAGAAACAGATATAGCTGATAAGAAGGATTTTATGCCTCATCAGCATTGTTCAGGCATTTGTAGGATTTTGTAGTGTACAATCAATTCTGCTGAGTAATCAGTAGCCGGACAGAAAAAATATCTTATGAGGTGTATAATGAAGAGTTCTCATTTCATATGTGATGTAGAATATCAGGCTGACAAGAATATCTGTGAATTCCTTTGGCTCTTCTTAAATTGAAACCTGACAACTCTAGAGGGTTGTTTGTATAAAGTACTTGATCATTGTAGATGCTTGGAAGGTAAAACTGAGAGGACAGCTTATACAGATAAACTGCAAAAGTAAAGGCGCATTTATACACGCCGAGGAAAAGCCGATTGTTGGGAAGGAACCGTTCTTTCCCTAAAGCTGGCTGCTAGTTCAGTGGTGGTGAAGTGCTACAGTTTAGACAGCATGATCTCCTGCCCAGAAAAAATAATTTAGGTGCTTGTATGAACAACAGTTTCACCCGATGAATAGGTGTTTCGCTCATTTATCAGGTGATTTGCTGCACCTTCAGATGGACAGATTGTGGAGCGTTCATAGGAATCTGTGAACCTGTGTAAATCCACCTTAGTCATTCCTATGTTGACTGTATGGTTTGGCCTACCTTGACATAATAAAAATGATGACTAGTCTGTTTCTGCACGGTAAATAATTATGATCTCTCATTAGTGCCAGGAGAGGACATGACATGAAATCAGCCATTCGCTGGCATCTCAACGTTAACTTGTTCTGAAAGAAAGCAGCCTAGGTGCATGGAGGTGTCAAATGTTTTACCTACCTTTCAAATAACAGGTCTGTGGCTCTTAATTAGGGGAGAGGGGCTCTTATACTTCTCTGCTATATGGTAACTGGGGCTGGCTCCTTTCATTTTAGTGTTCTATAACTATTTCAGAATTAAAAATTAGAGCACCTGAGTGTAAGACTGAACTATTTGTTACATATACTACATCTACTTTGTAGTAGAAGACATTTCTTAAAGATAGGCAAAAATTCCTGGTTACCCCAATTCTAGTGATGGGTGAAGGACCCAGCAACCATATGCTCATCAACCACCCTATGTATTGGTTATACATGTTTAAAACAAGTTACCAAACGTGAACCTTTAATTCTTTCTTTATTCCACATTCAGAATTAAACTTACAGATGTTCAAAGGCATACATGCTAAGCAAGTCTAGACAGAAAGCAATTGTCTTCAACTTGGAAAGCTAATTTTGTTGTTGATCTCTAGGCGTCTTTTGATCCCTCAGTTTGACAGTTTTAGGGGCTTAAGTGAAGATAACTGGTACATTTACTACGTGAAACACTAAGCCTACTTTTCTTGTTTCATACCTTCTGTGAGTAGAAGGTGATTTCCCCAGGTGTCTTCTTCCATGTCTCTGACTGATATGTGGTTATTAGCAGAATGGCTGATCTTCCCCCAGACATAATTATATCTACAAAGTGGAGCTCCCCCGACAAAGTGTAAGGACGAGATTCTTAAAATTGTTGCCATTGTAATTCCCTTCCTACCATTACACTTGTTTATGCAATAAAAACACTTACATCTTAAAGTATTTTGGAACGTACATTCTTTCTATATTCAAATTGCCTGATAAAACGTATGTCTGTCTATATTTCCTTTCTTTAAGAAGTAAATTATAGTTAAGATCAATTATGTTCAGTAGTCATTTTTTATCATGGTGGTCTCATATATCAGTTCATTGCAGGTGTTCAGGGCAGAACTCTAATGCCATTGACTCAGAATGCCATTGACTACAGTTTGTGGTAAAATTGCTGCAGAACATGACTCATTGGGAGAGAATTATCAAGACTAGTGTTCCCTATGCCAGTCTTGATCCACATGCACTGGAATTAGATGAGCCTAATTTATTGATAATTTAATAAATTAGGCAAACCTCTGGCACTCCATGCACCAGTAACTAAAATTTATGTCAGCTAGTGGCCCCTTTAGTTAGAGGGGTTCTGCAGTTTTTTAAAACTGATGATCTATCCTCTGGATAGATCATCAGCATTTGATCGGCGGGGGTCCGACACCCGGGGCCCCCACCGATAAGCTGTTTGAGAAGGCAGCGGCCTTCTCTGTGTTTACCGCAGGCCCAGTGACGTCACGACTAGTATCACTAGCCTGGGTGGGGCTAAGCTCTGTTCACATGAATGGAGCTTAGCCGCGCCCAGGCCAGTGATAGTAGTCGTGACGTCACTGGGCCTGCAGTAAACACAGAGAAGGCTGCGGCGCTCCTGGAGCGCCGCTGCCTTCTCAAACAGCTGATCGGCGGGGGCCCCGGGTGTTGGACCCCCGCCGATCAGATGCTGATGATCTATCCAAAGGATAGATCATCAGTTTTTAAAAACTGTAGAAACCCTTTAAGCTTCATCCATTTCTAAAACTACTTTTGTAGCTTAAAATCATTGTTAGATTTGGGAAAGAATTCTGCAAATGTCCTTGTCAACATGAAGCTACAACCTAATGGAAAGTCTGCGTAGATATAAACTGTATATCATTTTTATGGGATGGCTCTGTCAGTTCAAGTGCATACTACAGAGCTGTCCCATAAAAGTAAATGGGGACGCCATACTTGTAATTACACATGCTCACCACTGCAGTTGCTGCAGAGAGCAGGGAAACAGAGCACAGAAAGCAGCACTGGTGTGATTGCTGCCTTCTCTTCTAACATATGATCAGCGGGGGTGCCGGGAGTCAGACCCCCACTGATATGATATTTATGACCTATCCTGAGGTTAGGTCATCAATAGTAAAAAATGGACAACCCCTTTAGAGACATACTTGAAAAACATTATATACAGCTTCTACAAGCAATACAGGAGAATACAGTGCCACATATGTACCCCTTAAATCCAGTGATGTCTTCTCTGATGCAGATATTCTCTTTCCTCCTCTTCTCCTTTCAGACCACACTGCCATGATGATTTCTTTCAGCCATCTCTTCTCTCTGCAGAGTTTGACAAAAAAGTATCTTAGTTTCCTACTTTTCCATCCTCCTCCCACATTCAAAACACTCCATCCTGCCACCATCAATAGTGTGCCCACTGTGCTCCCCTATACTATACTGCACAAACAATCCACCTGAAAAGTCCCACTAATAGAAATAATTATCTTCCAGAGTGCAGTGTTAATAGTGAACCCAATAGTAATAATGCCCCCATTGTGTGCATACTAGTAATTATGTTCCTCATAGCCCCCCAGTAGTAATACATGTCCTTATGATGTGTGGCAATAGAAAAATACCACCTAATGTGTACCAGTACAAAAACTATTGCCTTATAATGTGCGTCACTGCAAATACCCCTTTATAATGTACCCCAGTACAACAAAAATAACTCCTTATAGTGTGTGACAGTACAAAAAATAAGATCAAACCCCCAACACAGATCCTCAGATCAGCCCCCCCATATCAAACCTCTGACGACACCCTCCATCTTAGACCTCAGGTTAGACCCCCATATCAAACCTCTGATGAGACCCCCATCTAAGACCTCAGATCAGACCCCCATTAGACCTCCAGATGCCCATATCAGACCTCTGACCAGAACCTATTAGACCTCTATACCCCCATATCAGACCTCAAACAAAACCCCCATTAGACCTCTCAGCCCAGACCTCCAGACCCCATTAGACCTCCAGACCCCTATATCAGAACTCAGACCAGACCTCCATTAGACCTCAAACCAGACTCTGATTAAACCTTAAGACCTCATTTTAGATCCCATTAAACATTCAGACCCCATATTAGACCCCTATTAGACCTCCAGACCCTCATTAGACTTTCAGACCCCATTAGACTTCCAGACCCCCATATCAGACTAGACCGCCAGACCCTCCATATCAGACCTCAGATCAGACTTTAAAATAAATAAATTAACTCACCGCTGCCACTCACCATGTTCATCAGTCTCCCCAGCTCTCTTCTCGAGGCCCGCACTGACACTGTAGGCAGCAAGACACAGCAGAACGGGCCCCACATCCTGATGCAGTAGGCATCAAGGACACAGCAGTATGGGCCCCAAAGAGAGCAGGCAGGGAGGTGGGGTAAGTACAGCACTCACAGCGCTTCACTCCCCCGTCTCCTGCAGACTAGTGAGCACTTCCATAATGGAAATGCTTACTAGTATTCCCTTTATAAGATGCACTGCATCTTATAAAGGGAAAAGTACAGCGCCACTGCCAAGGACCAGGTCTTTAGGGGCCCGGTCGCGACTGCAACCACTGCGATCCTTATAGCTAAGCCAGTACATATAGTAGATGTGTTGCTGACATTTGTTGCAGACATTGTTTGTCAGCAAGCAAATAGATTTGTGCATTGAAATGTATTTAACATATTCTTACTGTTGTCTAGAACCTTACATGTACTTTCCCCATACTTGCTGAGTGAGCAAGATGTAGGGTGAGGTCAGAACTGTACTGTGCTGAGTTCAAATGAGTTTTTCATCGGCACACCCCACCTAGTGGCCGGACCTATGAAGCGAATCATTAATTGATTCCCACCACTGCTCCCCCACCGCCGCTGCAGAGATCAGGTCCCCCAGCTGTCAACATCTGGTTTGACACTGCTGCAGCCAATGATCTGCCTCCCTTGCATCACTTCAATGGATCATGTGACATAAAGGATGAAGGTCACCACTGGCCCAGTGATTAGACTGTTGCAGCGTCAAACTGAATGTTGACAGAGGGGGACCCGGGTGCTGCAGTGGAAGTGAGGAGTGAAGGAGCAGGACCAGTGGCTAGGAGCAGTTAAGTATGATTACCTCCCCTGGTCCAGCCACAAGGGGGTTTCTGCTTAAAGACACCCAAAAGATGAACAATCCCTTTAAAGGGGTTGTTAAACCACAAACAACAGAATGGTATAAAATGATAACAAATGTTATCTCTACCTTACTGATTCCCTGAAGCTTCCATCCCATTACTTACTGGGTTCACCACTGGTATCTGTAGTACCTGGTCCCGCTCAATATGGACATGTGATGCTGCAGCCAATTACTGGCTGCAGCAGTGATCTAGTAATTCAGTAATTGGATGTAGTGATTACATGTCAATAAGAGAATGAGAGTGACCAGGAAGTATGGGAGACCCAGGAAGCCTCATAACACGGTCAGTAAGCTGAGCGGTGTGTCTTTTATTGTTTAGAATTTTTCCCAGCATTTTTTTTTTAAATTAAGTGATCACTTTTCATCTTCTGTCCTCCCTATACTGTTTAGATGAATTTATTTGGAACTGACAAAGTTGCTGAAAATTTATAGAAGTTACAGTACTTTCCTAATAGGATATATTGCAAAATTGTAGTAGTCATGGGTACCACTGACATAGCTAAATAATGTACCAAGGGTATAATTAAAAATAAATAAATATTGTTTTGTTTTTTTCTTTTTTGTTTCCTTTTTTCACACTAATCTTTTATTAGTTTTCTAATTGCTGCTTATTTAGAGAAAGATTTCCATTGGTGCTTGCCAAAGTAAAAAAAAAAAAAAAAAAAAAAAAAAAAAAAACTAACTAGCTATTGTAGTCTACTTCAGTTTAGAGAGAAATAATAAAATGAATTAGCATGCATTAAATAGCTTAAACATGGCCTGCTGTTTATTCTCCCCATTACTCCACAAATTCTTATACTGCACACTGGGCATCAAAGACATCAAAGACTTGCTTGTCTTTTAATCTTCTAATCATTGCCGAAAAATCTGATTAAAGTCAACAGATGTAGCTCTATTAATTATCAGTCTCCATGACCAACTACTTTGTATGTGTAAGCTGAGTTTATTTATGACTGTACCTAAAAAAAAATATTTTGCAAGCTTGCCGCCCATTGCTTGTGTGAAGGAACCCAAGCTTAAACATTAAACCACTGCGTAGGTATAATTTTGCTGACCTTTATGTTAATTTTTAAGCTGGACATGAAAACTGATTAGACAGCAAATATTGTATATAACTATGAGGTTTGAAATGATAATGTGTTTAAATACTTGGAGGGAATCACAAAAACTAGCGGTATAAAGCTAAAATCAAGCATTTGTGAGATATATAAGACATGCAGCAGTGGCCTACATAGTAATCATGGGCCCCATAGCAAGAATCTGAATTGGGCCCCCATGTCTTACCACCTCCCCCTACCCATCCCTAGCTCCTCCCACTACCTGCCCTGGTTTCTCTTTGGTACCCAGGGAGTACCATTCAGTCTTATACTGTATATCACCATCCATCCTTTCTAAAGTCTAAATTCTTATTGGCAAACTTCCCCTGCTGCATCATGGACTGCTACAAATTTAACATCCCCTTCCTCTCACCCACCATCATGAACTTCTGCAAGTTTATCATTCCCTCCATGAACTGTGCGTGCAATCCCATCAACCCACCTATTACCTCACGCCGGACCCGGATCCTGATGGATTATTCCGAGTGTTCAGTATATGCAGGATCTGCCAATTACGGTATTTTGATCCTTCAATGGAACAGTATACCAGAACCTGATTGAAAGTGTGCAGTAAACTGTACCTGCTGCCTTTTATATAGTGTGCGATCTCCTATGCCTGCTGCTTATTATATAGTGTGCATACTGCTTATTATATAGTGCACCATAACCTCTCATGTACTGTGTCTGCTGTTTATTATATAGTATGCCATAGCCCCCAATGATCTGTGCATGCTGCTGTTTACCCTCCCCCTTATGCTGACTTACTGTTTGTGCTGCTGCAACCGACTATCACTATAATAGAGCACAGTCAGGGCCTGGGGAAGATCTTCACAGTGCTGGACTTGAATCTGGACCGGTGACTATGCTGGCTCAAGTCAAGTCTGTCACAGTGCCGACCCTTGCTGGCAGAGGAACAGGGCCAGGAGCAGGTATTTTGGTGCCCCAGCCAGATTAATCAAATGGAGCCCCCTATGTAGAAATAATTAAAATTACCTTACTTGCTAATAAAACAAATTTTAAAACATCTTACAAGGTGTAGACACAGAATACTAAAATATTCAATCTAGTTAATAACAACTGATGTTTCTCTGACTGCTGTGGAACCACCTAATAATACACCTCAACAGCTGGAGAACCTCCTAATGTACACCTCAGCTGCTGCAGTACCTCCTAGTACACAACTCAGCTGCTGCACAACCTCATAACACACACCAAACCATCAGATCTCATCATTGTCAGAGAAATCTGTGATTTCCATTGTTGTTATCATGATCATGATTTTATCATGATTAGAGAGCAATACATAGAGGGGTAAAAGAGGAGAGAACTATCACCCCCCCAGAATTTCCAAACTGCTTCGACATAGGAGTGTTCCCACTGACGTCATCGGCACTGATTGGCAGGCTTTAGCGCTGCCCTAGCCGTTTTACAGGCTAGGGCAGCGCTAACGCCTGCCCAATAGTGCTGGTGACATCACGGGGCTCACTGGTAGGCAGAAGATTCAGATTCAGACACTCGGATTAGACCCCTAATTACTTACTTTTCCTGCTCCGGACGTCGCCACCCCTCTGGGGATCCAGTTTTTGCTCTTCCTTCCGCACGCTGTGCTATGACCTGACCCAGCACAGCATGAGGTCACAGCACTCTGGGAAGCCACAGGCTGAAGAGTATACAATCCTGGAAACCGTGACACTTTATTAATCCCCATAAAGGGACTTTCCAGGTTCATGGCTAATGTTGGGTGTGCAAAGTAGCATAGTATCAACCCCCAGCAGCGCTAGAAAACATCCATTTGTGCTAGTGATGTCACCGGACTCAGTGCTGGGGAAGTCTCCGCTTGCCATAGTGATGAGAATCCGGTACGTCACCAGCACAATGAAAATAGATCCTTGCGCTGCGCTACTGCATAGTGGCAAGGTGGGAGCATCAGATCAAGGAAAGATTTGTATGCTCCACTCATATGTATGCTAGAAATAAAAAGAAGCATATATCCAAGATCGGTCCTGAATACAAAAATCCCTTTAATTGCATTTGGGTCCAGGTGTTAACTGTGAAACACTGCCGGCTAGAGAATGAAGTGGGCATTTATAGTAGTGTAAATTGTGCATTGTAAGGTAAAACTTTGGATTGTCGCTCATGTCACTTAATTATGCCTTATAGGTATGCTATTTACACAAGGCCTTACAATCTGTGGTGCTACATGTAACACAACAGAGGGGGCATAAGTGTGGGCTTCAGATGGCAGATTAGGGCATACTGTTGAGAGATTTCCAGGTATATATTGGGTAGGACATCTTTAGTTGAGATATAAACAGTGAATTCTTTTATGAATTATGCAACTTTTAGCTCTGGAGAGCATAGAATACAACATCAGATTCGCTAAAATGAGTGCCGAGGAAGAGCCTTGGCCATGAAGAACATCCCTTGACCTTCCTCCTCTCCAATCTCCTCAAGTAGCTGAGTGACAAAATTTTTAGAGGTTGGCTGACCCCATCTACCTATGTTAGACTTTCCTATTATCAATTGTACGCATGAGGCCAATTTTAGTTTTTCTTCAGGGTCACTTTGAAGGGTTGTCCGCCTTATATTGCTAACCTATTCACAGTAGTGCAACTTCATGTGTAATAAAATAGCAAGCGTTGTGGATCAGAAATGTCCCTTCAGCCCTTTTTCTTATTTAACTTACTATATGACCACTCCTAAAATAGGAGTAAAATAGTAAAATATTAGCAACATAATGTATAAATAAGGCCTTGCAATTCATTCCAATTCAGACTTTAAACAAGACAGTAAAGCATCAAGACAAATATTAAGATTCATACCAGACTAAGGGAACATTTACCACTAACTAGAAATCTCACACTGATGTAGGACAAACATGTATGCACTTAACTGGTAGTTTTAAAGTAATGTTTACTAATGTGACCAATGTACAATACTAAAGTATGGGGGGCGGTGGGTAATCCATAGATTGAAGACTACTATTGAGCTAGTCTCACAGATGATCAATTGGGTTAAAGTTTGGAGAATTAGAGGGCCAGAGTAGTACTTGAAAGTCTTGGTCATGCTTTTCCAAGCAAAGTCAGATATTTCTAGCCATGTGACATGTTGCATTGTCTTGCTGGAAGATCCCATCTGCCCCAGGGAAGACAATCAGCATGTATGGGTGTACATGATTTGTAAGTAGTGTTGAGTGAATAGAGCATCCGAATTTCAGGATAAATTTGATTTGCCATGAAGCAGAATTTCCTTGTGCTTTTAGGTAGTGAATCGATTTAACCTGAAATAGTGTAAAAACAAAAACAAAAAAATCATATTTACCTGATTCATTTGCTCATGACGGGCCAGCTGCTGTCATCTTGCTTAATCTCAGCTAAAATCCTATGCATGGTGATGTATAACGTCATCTTGGGCCCCGTGAGATTTCACATCAGATCTTCAAGCAAGATGGCAGCGGCCTTCCCATTGTGAGCTAATGGATCAGGTAAGTATGATTTTTTATTTTACACCGTGTTATGTATGTCACATGCTGCAATCATGTATGAACGCGACATCTGAAGGGTACAGTCGTTGCTTCTTTTCATTGCACCCACTACTTACAAAGCAATACGCTTCATGACAAAGTAATTACAATACTTCGCTCATCTCTATCTGTAAGGATTCATATTCAAATCAGTTAAGAATGCCTTCTATATGGGTGAGGGGGCCCAGAGAATGCCATGAAAACGTTCCCCGGACCACAAGGCTGCCATTACCAGCTTGTGTTTTACCAGCAATGGTTGCAGGGTATTTATTCTCTGATATTTCTTGCCTAACATGCCAGTGTCCATCTGTTTGATTAGCAGAAAATGTGACTTATTGGAGAAGGCAACCCTTTGTAAGCAGCGGAGGTCCAATTCCGATACTGCTGCAAAAATTGAAACCTTTTCTGCTGATGCAACTATTTTATCAGGGTTGCAGTGACAAATTGTTCTGCTCCAGAGCCCCATACATTTCAAAAGTTTTGATCGACGGGGGTCTGGGTGCTTAGACCCTAACCAGTTACTAAAATGAAGGGAGAGCAGTGCTCATATATTGCACACTCTCTCCTTAGTGGAGGAGAAGAAGCAAGATGGACTCAATAGAAAGTCTAAAAGCCTGTCTTGCTTACGTTTCTTGCAGGGAGGAGAGGGTGATATGCAAGAACTTTTCTTTTCTCACGCTAATGATCATTCAGGGTCTCTACACTCAGACCTCCACACATCAAAACGTTTTATATGTCTCTATTAGAGATGAGCGAGTAGTGTTCGATCGAGCTGGTATTCGATCGAATACTACGCTATTCGGCGTACTCGATTTCGTTCGAGTATAACAGCGATGGCGCACTTAGAATTCGTTTCCCCTCCCACCTTCCCTGGCGCTCTTTTTCCACCAATCATCATGCAGGGGGGGTATGACAGGCACGCTGAGCACGCTGGCAGCGCGAAAACGGCGTCTACATGGATTGGCTGGAAAAACCATGTGACCTCGAATATTAAAAACTCAGCTCTTCCTGCTCGTACGCATATGCTGCGTGAACTTAGTCAGGGACAGAGGCTGGAGAAGGGAGAGACAGGTTTTAGCTGTTGGACAGGCAGGAGCGTGATTAAAAGCCCTTATCAGGGCTACTATAGTGCAGTACAGTGATAGCTTTACTACTGTATACACTCTGCAGAGAACGGCTGCTGTATTCAGGGATAGCTGCTGGAGTAGGGACAGAGAGAGGCATTAGTGGTGTATTAGGTGCTCTGCTACATACCAAACTATATTTGGCACTACTGCTGTGTACCTTGAACTATAAAATATATAGGCCTTATAATTGGCAACTGTACTGTGCGTTCTCTTGCAAAATAATTGAAATACCTGGTGTTAATACCCACCGTCTGAACAGTTAGTACACGGCTGTGTACCTTGAACTATAAAATATATAGGCCTTATAATTGGCAACTGTACTGTGCGTTCTCTTGCAAACTAATTGAAATACCTGGTGTTAATACCCACCGTCTGAACAGTTAGTACACGGCTGTGTACATTGAACTATAAAATATATAGGCCTTATAATTGGCAACTGTACTGTGCGTTCTCTTGCAAACTAATTGAAATACCTGGTGTTAATACCCACCGTCTGAACAGTTAGTACACGGCTGTGTACCTTGAACTTTAAAGTATATAGGCCTTATAATTGGCAACTGTACTGTGCTTTCTCTTGCAAACTAATTTAAATACCTGGTGTTAATACCCACCGTCTGAACAGTTAGTACACGGCTGTGTACCTTGAACTATAAAATATATAGGCCTTATAATTGGCAACTGTACTGTGCGTTCTCTTGCAAAATAATTGAAATACCTGGTGTTAATACCCACCGTCTGAACAGTTAGTACACGGCTGTGTACCTTGAACTATAAAATATATAGGCCTTATAATTGGCAACTGTACTGTGCGTTCTCTTGCAAAATAATTTAAATACCTGGTGTTAATACCCACCGTCTGAACAGTTAGTACACGGCTGTGTACCTTGAACTATAAAATATATAGGCCTTATAATTGGCAACTGTACTGTGCGTTCTCTTGCAAACTAATTTAAATACCTGGTGTTAATACCCACCGTCTGAACAGTTAGTACACGGCTGTGTACCTTGAACTATAAAATATATAGGCCTTATAATTGGCAACTGTACTGTGCGTTCTCTTGCAAAATAATTGAAATACCTGGTGTTAATACCCACCGTCTGAACAGTTAGTACACGGCTGTGTACCTTGAACTATAAAATATATAGGCCTTATAATTGGCAACTGTACTGTGCGTTCTCTTGCAAACTAATTGAAATACCTGGTGTTAATACCCACCGTCTGAACAGTTAGTACACGGCTGTGTACCTTGAACTATAAAATATATAGGCCTTATAATTGGCAACTGTACTGTGCGTTCTCTTGCAAACTAATTTAAATACCTGGCGTTAATACCCACCGTCTGAACAGTCAGTACACGGCTGTGTACCTTGAACTATAAAATATATAGGCCTTATAATTGGCAACTGTACTGTGCGTTCTCTTGAAAACTAATTGAAATACCTGGTGTTAATACCCACCGTCTGAACAGTTAGTACACGGCTGTGTACCTTGAACTATAAAATATATAGGCCTTATAATTGGCAACTGTACTGTGCGTTCTCTTGCAAACTAATTGAAATACCTGGCGTTAATACCCACCGTCTGAACAGTTAGTACACGGCTGTGTACCTTGAACTATAAAATATATAGGCCTTACAATTGGCAACTGTACTGTGCGTTCTCTTGCAAACTAATTGAAATACCTGGTGTTAATACCCACCGTCTGAACAGTTAGTACACGGCTGTGTACCTTGAACTATAAAATATATAGGCCTTACAATTGGCAACTGTACTGTGCGTTCTCTTGCAAACTAATTGAAATACCTGGTGTTAATACCCATCGTCTGAACAGTTAGTACACGGCTGTGTACCTTGAACTATAAAATATAAAGGCCTTATAATTGGCAACTGTACTGTGCGTTCTCTTGCAAACTAATTTAAATACCTGGTGTTAATACCCACCGTCTGAACAGTTAGTACACGGCTGTGTACCTTGAACTATAAAATATATAGGCCTTATAATTGGCAACTGTACTGTGCGTTCTCTTGCAAACTAATTTAAATACCTGGTGTTAATACCCACCGTCTGAACAGTTAGTACACGGCTGTGTACCTTGAACTATAAAATATATAGGCCTTATAATTGGCAACTGTACTGTGCGTTCTCTTGCAAAATAATTGAAATACCTGGTGTTAATACCCACCGTCTGAACAGTTAGTACACGGCTGTGTACCTTGAACTATAAAATATATAAGCCTTATAATTGGCAACTGTACTGTGCGTTCTCTTGCAAACTAATTGAAATACCTGGTGTTAATACCCACCGTCTGAACAGTTAGTACACGGCTGTGTACCTTGAACTATAAAATATATAGGCCTTATAATTGGCAACTGTACTGTGCGTTCTCTTGCAAACTAATTGAAATACCTGGTGTTAATACCCACCGTCTGAACAGTTAGTACACGGCTGTGTACCTTGAACTTTAAAATATATAGGCCTTATAATTGCAACTGTACTGTGCTTTCTCTTGCAAACTAATTTAAATACCTGGTGTTAATACCCACCGTCTGAACAGTTAGTACTCGGCTGTGTACCTTGAACTATAAAATATATAGGCCTTATAATTGGCAACTGTACTGTGCGTTCTCTTGCAAACTAATTTAAATACCTGGTGTTAATACCCACTGTCTGAACAGTTAGTACACGGCTGTGTACCTTGAACTATAAAATATATAGGCCTTATAATTGGCAACTGTACTGTGCGTTCTCTTGCAAACTAATTGAAATACCTGGTGTTAATACCCACCGTCTGAACAGTTAGTACACGGCTGTGTACCTTGAACTTTAAAATATATAGGCCTTATAATTGGCAACTGTACTGTGCTTTCTCTTGCAAACTAATTTAAATACCTGGTGTTAATACCCACCGTCTGAACAGTTAGTACACGGCTGTGTACCTTGAACTATAAAATATATAGGCCTTATAATTGGCAACTGTACTGTGCGTTCTCTTGCAAAATAATTGAAATACCTGGTGTTAATACCCACCGTCTGAACAGTTAGTACACGGCTGTGTACCTTGAACTATAAAATATATAGGCCTTATAATTGGCAACTGTACTGTGCGTTCTCTTGCAAAATAATTTCACGGCTGTGAAGGCAAAATATTGTAACCAAAAAAAAATAAAATGCGGAGGGGGGCTAGCGGAATAGGACGTGGACGAGGACGGGGGAAATGCTGTTGGGGGCCTTGTTGAAGCCAGTGGGGATACAATGCATGCTGGTGAGGGTCAGCCAGGATCCCGCTCATCCAGAATCCCTGCCTGTATGGGACAGTTAGGCAGGGGGCGGGTTACACCGCTGTTGAGGCCTGAGCAGGTTGAACAGGTGGTGCAATGGATAGCCGATAGCGCTTCCACACAGTTGTCCACCAGCCAGTCATCCACACAGTCTCACTCTGACCCTCCTTCCTCCACACCTGGCCAACAGAGTCATCCCACCATTGACCCCTCCCAGGAGCTCTTTTCGGGTCCTTTTTCAGATGTGCCGGAAGAATCCCAGGAGCCAGCAGAGGAATTTGTTTGTAGTGATGCCCAACCACTTGAGTATTCGCCATCTCCTGCTGATGTGGACCCTGAGCCAGCATCTGTTATCATGAGCGATGATGATGATGAGACGCAGTTGCCATCAAGGGAGGCTGTTGGAATGTCCAGTGGGCAGCAGGAGGAGCAGAGTGAGGAAGTGGAAGAGGAGGTGGTGGATGACGAAATGACCGACCCCACTTGGCCAGGGGTGATGTCCAGCGAGGAAAGCAGTGGAGAGGTGGTGGTCTGCGCAGCACCGAAAAAGGCAGCAAGAGGCAGAGGGATGTCCAGAGGCAGAGGGATGTCCAGAGGCAGAGGGATGTCCAGAGGCAGAGGGATGTCCACAGGCAGAGGGATGTCCATAGGCAGAGGACAGTCCAGACAGAGAAGTGAGGCCACAGCCAGCAGGGCCGAAGCTGTTCCCGGCAGCGGGCAGTCGCGCGAAGCTCCCCCATCGAGGCCTCGTACTTCTGTGGTGTGGAGATTTTTTAATGTTTGTGCGGATGACAAACTGAGCGCGGTTTGCACACTCTGCCACTCAAAACTGAGTAGGGGCTCTGAGAAGAGCAATCTGACCACCTCAGGCATGCGGCGTCACTTGGAAGTCAAGCACTGGGCTGAGTGGGAGAGAGCAAACGCAATACAACCTGCGCCCGGTCTTGCTGCCACTGCCTCTTCCCCTTTGTTGTGTGCTGCCACTGCGGTCCAGACCTCCAGCCAGGACACCTCCACATCTGCCTCTGCCTCGGCTACTTTGGGGCCTTCTCCTTCAGCCTCCCCTTCCCCCGCCTCTTCGCCTGCACCTTCACACTCCTCGTCCCATCAACTGTCCATCTCGCAGGCGTTCGACCGCAGGCGGAAGTACGCCTCGAGTCACCCCCAAGCCCAAGCCTTAAACTGCCACATCTCCAAACTGCTGGCCCTGGAGATGTTGCCATTTAGGCTTGTGGAGACGCAGGCCTTCCGCGACCTGATGGCGGCTGCCGCACCTCACTATTCCGTCCCCAGCCGCCACTACTTTTCCCGGAGTGCCGTCCCCGCCCTGCACCAGCACGTGTCGCGTAACATCAGGCGGGCCCTGAGGTACGCAGTCAGCGCAAAGGTCCACTTGACCACCGACTCGTGGACAAGCGCTTGCGGCCAGGAACAATACATTTCTTTGACGGCACACTGGATGAATGTTGTGGAAACGTGGACGGGGTCGCAAAGAGAGACGGCCTACCTACCACCCCCGCCCAAGATTGCCAGCATGGGTTCTGATACACCCCCCTCCTCTTCCTCCTCCTCCTCCTCTGCCTTAACATCGCCCTCAGCCGCTAGCTGGAAGCATTGCAGCACTGGCGCGGGGAGACGTCAGCAGGCGGTGCTTAAGCTCATCAGCTTGGGCGACAGGAAGCACAGCGCCCCAGAGGTAAGGGACGCCATATTGCAGCAGACGGAGAAGTGGCTGTCGCCGCTGCAGCTAGGACCAGGCATGGTCGTGTGCGATAACGGCCGTAACCTGGTGGCGGCTCTGGAGCTTGCCGAACTCAATCACGTACCATGCCTGGCCCACGTTTTTAATCTGGTAGTCCAAAAATTTCTAAAGACTTACCCCAACCTGGCAGAGCTACTGGTGAAAGTGCGGCGCTTGTGCGCTCACTTTCGGAAGTCAACTGTAGCTGCTGCTAGCTTAAAAAAACTCCAGCAACGCCTCCATATACCTGAACATCGGCTGTTGTGCGACCTGCCGACTCGCTGGAATTCCACCTATTCCATGTTGGCCAGGGTGTGTGAGCAGCAGAGAGCATTGATGGAGTACCAGATTATGAATCCACGCGTGCCTCCAACTCAGCTCCCTCAGTTTGCCAACCACGAGTGGCCATGGATGGCAGACATATGCGATGTACTGCGTATCTTTGAGGAGTCCACCAAGAAGGTCAGCAGCGAGGACGCTATAGTGAGCGTAACCATCCCGCTCCTATGCGTCCTTAAAGAATCACTCATCGCAATAAGGAGAACGCATTGCACGCAGAGGAGACGGGGGTAGGAGGAGACGCAACGGAGCTACACAGTCAGACCACACTTTTGTCTGCTTCTCGGTGGCAGTTGCAGGAGGAGGAGAAGGATGAGGAGGAGGAGGACGACGTGGAGGTGGCTGTGGAAGAGGAGGAGGATGCTGGCGGCGAGGGTAGCAGTCAGGCTGTGTGCGTCCCATTGGTTCAGCGCGGATGGGGCGGAGAGGAGGCGGAAGAGGAAGAGGAGGAAATGGCAAGTGATCCTTCTGGTGGGGGCAGTGAGGTCATGCCTATTCAGAGTCTGGCACACATGGCTGACTTCATGCTGGGCTGCTTTTCCCGGGACACACGTGTTGTCCGGATAGTGGAGAACAAACTGTACTGGGTCTTCGCAATCCTGGACCCCCGGTATAAAGATAACGTCTCCTCTTTTATTCCGGTAGAGGAGAGGACGAATCGATTGCTGGAATACCAGAGGGAACTCGTGCAGAACATGATGGAGATTTTCCCACCCACCATCGCTGGCGGCAGAGAGGAGAGGGTCTCCCAGAGTCCCACAACATCAATCAGGCCCACAGCCACCAGGAGAACACTCTCCAAGGTGTGGGACACGTTCATGGCACCCCCCTCGTGCAACTTCCATCACTGCGGGGCCCGCTATCAGCAGGAGGGACAAGTATCGGCGGGAGTACCTGGCAGACCGTACCCCTGTCCTCCCCGATCCCTCGGCGTCCTACACTTACTGGGTCTCCAAGTTGGACACGTGGCTGGAACTGTCCCTGTACGCCTTGGAGGTGCTTGCCTGCCCTGCCGCCAGCGTGCTATCAGAAAGGGTGTTCAGCGCAGCCGGGGGCATTATAACCGATAAGCGCAGCCGCCTGTCAACCGACAGTGCCGACAGGCTGACGCTAATCAAAATGAACAGCAAGTGGATTGACCCGGACTTTGCTTCTCCAACAGTGGAAAGCAGCCAAAAGTGAAGTGCCATCTGTATGAAGTGCCATTTCCTCCTCCACCTCCTCCTCCTCCTCCTTAACCGCCGTAGAATTGCTCCGTAAATAAAAAATTTTATATATTTATGGCTCACCTCTTGGGCCTCCACAAAATTTTTAAGAGGTCTCACCTCTTGGGCCTCCACAAAATGTTTAAGAGGTCTCACCTCTTGGGCCTCCACAAAATGTTTAAGAGGTCTCACCTCTTGGGCCTCCACAAAATGTTTAAGAGGTCTCACCTCTTGGGCCTCCACAAAATGTTTAAGAGGTCTCACCTCTTGGGCCTCCACAAAATGTTTAAGATGTCTCACCTTTTGGGCCTCCACAAAATGTTTAAGAGGTCTCACCTCTTGGGCCTCCACAAAATGTTTAAGAGGTCTCACCTCTTGGGCCTCCACAAAATGTTTAAGAGGTCTCACCTCTTGGGCCTCCACAAAATGTTTAAGAGGTCTCACCTCTTGGGCCTCCACAAAATGTTTAAGAGGTCTCACCTCTTGGGCCTCCACAAAATGTTTCAGAGGTCTCACCTCTTGGGCCTCCACAAAATGTTTAAGAGGTCTCACCTCTTGGGCCTCCACAAAATGTTTAAGAGGTCTCACCTCTTGGGCCTCCACAAAATTTTATCAAGGTCTCACCTCTTGGGCCTCCACAAAATTTTTAAGAGGTCTCACCTCTTGGGCCTCCACAAAATAGTTTAAGAGGTCTCACCTTTTGGGCCTCCACAAAATGTTTAAGAGGTCTCACCTCTTGGGCCTCCACAAAATTTTATCAAGGTCTCACCTCTTGGGCCTCCACAAAATTTTAAAGAGGTCTCACCTCTTGGGCCTCCACAAAATGTTTAAGAGGTCTCACCTCTTGGGCCTCCACAAAATTTTTATCAAGGTCTCACCTCTTGGGCCTCCACAAAAAAGTTCTTGCTAAACAGGTCTCACCTCTTGGGCCTCCACAAAATTTTTAACAGGTCTCACCTCTTGGGCCTCCACAAAATTTTATCAAGGTCTCACCTCTTGGGCCTCCACAAAATTGTTAACAGGTCTCACCTCTTGGGCCTGCACAAAAATGTTTAAGAGGTCTCACCTCTTGGGCCTCCACAAAATGTTTAAGAGGTCTCACCTCTTGGGCCTCCACAAATGTTTAAGAGGTCTCACCTCTTGGGCCTCCACAAAATGTTTAAGAGGTCTCACCTCTTGGGCCTCCACAAAATGTTTAAGAGGTCTCACCTCTTGGGCCTCCACAAAATGTTTCAGAGGTCTCACCTCTTGGGCCTCCACAAAATGTTTAAGAGGTATCACCTCTTGGGCCTCCACAAAATGTTTAAGAGGTCTCACCTCTTGGGCCTCCACAAAATTTTATCAAGGTCTCACCTCTTGGGCCTCCAAAAAATTTTTAAGAGGTCTCACCTCTTGGGCCTCCACAAAATGTTTAAGAGGTCTCACCTCTTGGGCCTCCACAAAATTTTATCAAGGTCTCACCTCTTGGGCCTCCACAAAATTTTTAAGAGGTCTCACCTCTTGGGCCTCCACAAAATGTTTAAGAGGTCTCACCTCTTGGGCCTCCACAAAATTTTATCAAGGTCTCACCTCTTGGGCCTCCACAAAATTTTTAACAGGTCTCACCTCTTGGGCCTCCACAAAATTTTTAACAGGTCTCACCTCTTGGGCCTCCACAAAATTTTATCAAGGTCTCACCTCTTGGGCCTCCACAAAATTTTATCAAGGTCTCACCTCTTGGGCCTCCACAAAATTTTATCAAGGTCTCACCTCTTGGGCCTCCACAAAATTTTATCAAGGTCTCACCTCTTGGGCCTCCACAAAATTTTATCAAGGTCTCACCTCTTGGGCCTCCACAAAATTTTATCAAGGTCTCACCTCTTGGGCCTCCACAAAATTTTAACAGGTCTCACCTCTTGGGCCTCCACATAATTTATCAAGGTCTCACCTCTTGGGCCTCCACAAATTTTTAACAGGTCTCACCTCTTGGGCCTCCACATAATTTTATCAAGGTCTCACCTCTTGGGCCTCCACAAAATTTTTAACAGGTCTGACCTCTTTGGCCTCCACAAAATTTTATCAAGGTCTCACCTCTTGGGCCTCCACAAAATTTTTAACAGGTCTCACCTCTTGGGCCTCCACATAATTTTATCAAGGTCTCACCTCTTGGGCCTCCACAAAATTTTATCAAGGTCTCACCTCTTGGGCCTCCACAAAATTTTTAACAGGTCTCACCTCTTGGGCCTCCACAAAATTTTCCATGAGCCTCTGGCCAGCCCACGGCCTCTTCCTGCCTTTTGCGGTCCTACGCATCCCTCAACATCCCCACTGCTTTACCTGCTAGACATGACACTGGGCCAGGTCAGGTCACTGACATCTCAAGCGCCAACAATTTGGGCATTTTAAGGCTTCTGCATGTGTTTGAGTAGTTTTTACATTTTAAAGAAGACATGTCTGACCACATCTCACACACGCACACAATGACAATTAGGGGTGGGGTCTATTTGCTTTCCCCTTTGCCTATGCCATCTGTGGTTGTCATAGGCAACGTGATTTTAAGGGGTGCAGAATTTTATCTTCTTTTTTGTCTAGTTTGGCTTGGGGTCCATGGCAATGTAGAGGAAAGAAGGTTTCCTTGTATGGTCTCACTTTACAGAGAGGTTACATTGTCTTTGGAGTGTATTGTTGAGAGGCTGTGATAGTGGCGTAATAGTGCGACTTGGGCGCGTTATATGCACCCAGACATGCTTTTCCCATAGACTTTAATGGGATTCGATATTCGGTCGAATAGTCGAATTTCGCGGTCTATTCGAATCGAATTTCGAACTTTCGAATATTTCACTACTCGCTCATCTCTAGTCTCTATGACATATCAAAAGTTTTATGAAAACTCAGTCACCCCGTGTGATCCAAATGAAAAAATAGGAAAACATGTTTTTAATGGACTTGGTGATTATGTTTCAGTTTAAGGAAAACCTTAGCTAACATTTTAGTTACCTTAAACATTTAATATGACCTCTTGATGTGAAACTTGAAGAGAATTCTCCCAATGGAGTTGGTAGCCAAAACATGAAGACATTTGTTTATTGAGTTTTTTAGCTTGTCTCTTGAGTATGATTCTTTAATTGTATAATATCCTCAAGTAAACATTGACTTTTTGATATTTAGGGGATCATTTATTAATATATATATATATATATATATATATATATACAGTACAGACCAAAAGTTTGGACACGCCTTCTCATTCAAAGAGTTTTCTGTATTTTCATGACTATGAAAATTGTAGATTCACACTAAAGGCATCAAAACTATGAATTAACACATGTGGAATTATATACTTAACAAAAAAGTGTGAAACAACTGAAAATATGTCTTATATTCTAGGTTCTTCAAAGTAGCCACCTTTTGCTTTGATTACTGCTTTGCACACTCTTGACATTCTCTTGATGAGCTTCAAGAGGTAATCACCTGAAATGGTATTCCAACAGTCTTGAAGGAGTTCCCAGAGATGCTTAGCACGTGTTGTTCCTTTTGCCTTCACTCTGCGGTCCAGCTCACCCCAAACCATCTCGACTGGGTTCAGATCTGGTGACTGTGGAGGCCAGGTCATCTGGTGTAGCACCCCATCACTCTCCTTCTTGGTCAAATAGCCCTTACACAGCCTGGAGGTGTGTTTGGGGTCAATGTCCTGTTGATAAATAAATGATGGTCCAACTAAACGCAAACCGGATGGAATAGCATGCCGCTGCAAGAGGCTGTGGTCGCCATGCTGGTTCAGTATGCCTTCAATTTTGAATAAATCCCCAACAGTGTCACCAGCAAAGCACCCCCACACCATCACACCTCCTCTTCCATGCTTCACTGTGGGAACCAGGCATGTAGAGTCCATCCGTTCACCTTTTCTGCGTCGCACAAAGACACGGTGGTTGGAACCAAAGATCTCAAATTTGGACTCATCAGACCAAAGCACAGATTTCCACTGGTCTAATGTCCATTTCTTGTGTTCTTTAGCCCAAACAAGTCTCTTCTGCTTGTTGCCTGTCCTTAGCAGTGGTTTCCTAGCAGCTATTTTACCATGAAGACCTGCTGCACACAGTCTCCTCTTAACAGTTGTTGTAGAGATGTGTCTGCTGCTAGAACTCTGTGTGGCATTGACCTGGTCTCTAATCTGAGCTGCTGTTAACCTGCGATTTCTGAGGCTGGTGACTCGGATGATCCTCCGCAGTAAAGGTGACTCTTGGTCTTCCTTTCCATGTGAGCCAGTTTCTTTGTAGCGCTTGATGGTTTTTGCGACTGCACTTGGGGACACTTTCAAAGTTTTCCCAATTTTTCGGACTGACAGACCTTCATTTCTTAAAGTAATGATGGCCACTGGTTTTTCTTTACTTAGCTGCTTTTTTCTTGCCATAATACAAATTCTAACAGTCTATTCAGTAGGACTATCAGCTGTGTATCCACCTGACTTCTGCCCAACACAACTCATGGTCCCAACCCCATTTATAAGGCAAGAAATCCCACTTATTAAACCTGACAGGGCACACCTGTGAAGTGAAAAACATTTCAGGTGACTACCTCTTGAAGCTCATCAAGAGAATGCCAAGAGTGTGCAAAGCAGTAATCAAAGCAAAATATGGCTACTTTGAAGAACCTAGAATATAAGACATATTTTCAGTTGTTTCACACTTTTTTGTTAAGTATAGAATTACACATGTGTTAATTCATAGTTTTGATGCCTTCAGTGTGAATCTACAATTTTCATAGTCATGAAAATACAGAAAATTCTTTGAATGAGAAGGTGTGTCCACACTTTTGGTCTGTACTGTATATATATATATATATATATATATATATATATATATATACACTATTGTGGCATATATAAGTTGCGGGTTTTGCAGCACTCCATTTTGTGGAAAAATCTGTGACTTTTCCCCGCTCACACCACTTTTCTGAAGTGGAGAGGAAAGGGGGTGTGGTGTTGGTAGGCCAGCATGCCCATCTCATTTATTATTTTCCACGCACATTTTTGCCATGGAAAATCATGTAGATTTAAGTTTGTTGCATGGCCTGCTGGAGGAAGCAACATCTTATGTAGAGGCCTTCAGCACTACATAACTTTGGCACTTCCCTCAGCAGTCAGAGGGACTTAAGACTGGCGTGAAAAACACTGGGTCTTACTAAATGTTCCTCTTAGTCTTTATAAAACCTACAAAAAGGAGCCAGACCACATATAACAGTTCCACTTTTTTTATTAATAAATAAACAAAACAATGAATGTCATAAAACCAAGTGCAGGACTAAAAGCGACATCCCCCTGAGGAGGCATTCATGGGTATGTGTTTTGTCCTATTTATCAGCTGCTTTTATGTTTTGCACTTGCACTTTATCATGTGATTTTCCATATTGACATTTTTTACCCTGATCCATTCGTGCCTCCTATTGTGGGATGTCGCTTTTAGTCCTGCACTTGGTTTTATGACATTCATTGTTTTGTTTATTTATTAAAAAAAATATTAGAACTGTTATATGCGGTCTGGATCCTTTTTGTAGGTTTTGTATGTAGTGAATTTAGCCAAAGGCATTATTATTGGTATTTGATTCACTTTTGGGTGATTTTTACGTGGTAATTGTTCATCACCCATAGCTAAGGTTTAATTGAACTCTAAGCTTTAAATGAACTCTTAGTCTTTATAGTCTAAATACATGTAGGTGAATTCTATGCTAATTTAGTAATATATCTGTTTATCTATCGATATCTATCTTTGATCTATCTTTCTCATACAGCTGCATTTTTCATATCAGATGTTTTCAATCTGTGGTTCTCTAGTTTTCTGTGAAATGACAATTCTCAACATGTTCCAACAAAAACCTGTGAATGTTAGGGATTTGGGAGCTGATGTTTTGTAGCAACAAAAGAACCACAGATTTGAGACCACTGAGTTAATTCTTAAAATTCAGAAGCCACCACTAGGGTGCATACTGCATCCTTTTTCTTATTATCGTGCTCAAACAGTATACAGAAAGCTTAAATCCCCCTTATTGGGTGAAAAGGGAATGGTATCACACAACTGTGAATTTATTCATGCATTTCTAAAAGTAAACATCATAACAAGATAATACATACTCTTTAGAAAAGACGCTTCAGCATTATTTTATTGGGAACACATGTGTTTATCAAAGCAGATTTGTTAGAAGAGTTGCCAGATGTTGTTAAAATGACCAGTTTCATACATGTAAATCAAGTACTTTCACAAATTGTCACTGTCCTGCTGAGTTTAATGTTTTCTTTTTTAGTCCTCACCCCTGTTCCAAAGATATATCCCCCAAAGTTCTATCACTTAAAACCAGAATCTAGTGCTGCAGTTACCTGGAACCTTCTCTCAAGGGGGTGATTTTCTTCCCTCTGATGCTGGCCAATCACCGTGGACAATGGTAGATTTGAGCTAGCGGCTCTAACACTGTCCACGTGATGGGACATTGTTAGAGAAGAAAGTCACTCCCCAATGAGTCCTGATAGCCACCCCATTGGAACAGCAGAAGCAGATGATTCAGGTATTCGACAGTATCAGGGCTCAGATCTGTAACAAGGAATTAGGGCTTTTCACATCTCTTCTAAGCATTTCCAATATTCTGCTCAGTCGTGAGAGCAGAACATCAAAAGTAACAAAAATACAGGATCTGTCACATGATGGACATCAATGGTACCCCAACCATTGACTATAAATCGGGTCTGTCAGCTTTCCATCATGGTGTGTCATCATTTTAGTGCACTACGTTGCCCAGTATTGTTTATGGAATCTGCAATTGGGGGGCCCTAACAAAACCTCTAAAGCAGATATGAACATAGCTTTATTGTATGTGTTATAATTTCCAGCAGGGAGTCATTTTTCTATTCTAGCTTGATTTCTATGAATAGACTTAGGTGAAAATCCCTATATAAGATTGCAGTAAACCCACATACATAGACATAAAGTAATGTTTATTCAGAACCCTAGACTAGGCATGTTATATGTGAAAGAAAAGCTCATAAAAGACCATTAAACTACCCGAGAAGCTCAGCAATGACTTGTGTAGGTTATTTGTTCACTGCTCAGAAGCAAATGTGTTCTTTAATTATGTTAAGACCTGCACAAAACACTTTTCAACACACTGGCTCTTAAAGCTTTATACTTTTCTGGGTTATTTTTCTTGCTATAGGCAATGAAAAAACATACGTAACCCTGTATGAAGAGAAATCTGCCTTATAGATGCTTCACTAAGAACTATTAAGTGTTCATTATATTTTATTACCAAAATTTCTCCATGAAGGTTGGGCTGGAACTGTGAGAATGGAGAAAACTGAAATGAGTTCAGCTAACACCTATTAACTAGAATTTTCCTGGCATTTTGGAGAAACCACTTGGAAAAATAATATATCTCCTGTCAAACACGTGTTTTATTTTATATCTTGTTTTCATTGCAGATGGCATGGAATAATGATTTATGGATCATGATGAGTCAATTCTATTTCAATACATGGAGGACAAGTCAGAAGATGAGGTTGTTTGGATTTACTTAAGGCTATAATTGTATGAGGAGATAAATTAATGGGTGCGGATGTGAATGCTATTTCTCCATGTTCCTTAAGCAAAAGTTAACCACATTACTTTCAGCTTTGGAGATTTTCCCCTGTAATGCTAAAAATATCTTAGGAAATTGCAAGTGACATCTCACTCCCACAGTGTGTTCACAGCACAAGCCATGTAAAACTGAACGGCAATAGAGAGCATTGCCACAATCGATTCATTGTTAAAATTGAGTGCCATATGGTTATAGTGAAATTTGCTTCTATGAATCTGGTAGAAACCATTATACATTGAAAGAAGAATTATCAAAATAACAGTTTCCCATGTTGATGACAGATCTGACATCAAAGCAGAAAAACCTTTTAGGAAACAAAAGCCTTAAGTGTGCTCAGTATTTACCATCTTGTCAATCTGTGAAAAATGCTCTCTCTAGAGAGGCTAATTATTTATGGCAGCAACTATCTAGGTTACCAAATAGTTACTGAAACATGGATATAGTTCTAGTGGATGACCAACATCCCTGAAATTATACAAAAATGTAGTCTAAAATATTAAGTTTAAATATTGTGGGGGTCAGATTAAAAATCTATTGCAGAGGAATAGCTAACAATCTAATCTTAAGCCCAATTCACATGACAGATTTTGGAAAGACAAAATCTCTCACGAATTCTGCTATAGAAACCAGAGTTTTTTCATTTGAATGCGGTAGACCTGCTTTTGGTTTAGGACATATGGACAGCATAGTAAAGGGTCTCCCTTATGACCCAGAATGGAGAACCAATTGGTATAAATGGCTCCTATTCCTCCACCAGACCTAAGCCATCTTTTTATTGCACAGATGACATTTATTTAAATGACCATTTAATAATACACTTTACTTCACTGGCCATAGCTTTCTCAGGCGAGGTCAATTGTTTGACAGTACATGTTCCCCTTTCAAGACCATGTTTCAGTTTTCATATAGTAAAAGACAGTGGGTATGGAACCACTGTGCCAACAAACCAGTTTGACTTTGAGCTAAATTTAAAAGTGTTGACCTGCAGGTTCCCTGGTATTTCCCCTGGTATTCCCCCTGGACCAACCAGCCCACTACCTCTTCGAGTAGTCCTGGCTGTAGTTCGCAGCTCAACCCAGGAGTGAAGCACCAAAGTGTTCAGGCAATACTCAAAGTCAGGAAACTAGCTGAAAAGCAGACGGGGTTCATGTATACCCGTGAAAGAGATCTGAGGTTGAGTCAGGTGGCAGTGGGGCAAAATGGTAAACAGGCAAGGGTCAGGACAGGAGACATAGAGCAGAATCAGTACACAGATAGTCAAAAAGATAATAGCACCTTCACTTGACATACTGAAGACCAGGAACCTAAAGCTCAGGCACCCTTTCCTTGGGGAGTGTGCCTAATATACAGCTGAACAGCTTGCCATTGTCTAAAGAACATTGACATCAGTGAGCTCTGCTGGTTCAGTGAGTACTGTGGCCTACTCAGGAGGAGCCACTCTGAACAGAAACTGATTAGCACCACCCCCTATCACACACATCACACTATACACAGTATAAATAATTAGGTATCAGGTCCCCTCTTCTGGCCCACATATATACTGTAGTTTCCGTACTATAAGATGCAATCCAGGTTTAGATATAAACATATAAAAATATTTTCTACTTATTAAACCTTTCCTGGTGTTTTGATGAAGTGGAAAGGTCATGCTCAGTAACTTATACACACAACATTGCTGCATATACACCTGATAAACACAGCTCTGCTGTAGAGCTGAAATAAGCACAGCTGCATACACCCCCCAATAAGCACAGCTCCACTATACAGCTAACATATATATACATAACAGTGCTATAAACACCTAAGAAACACAGCCTGCTACACAGCTGATATGCACACACAGCATAGCTGCATTCAGCCCATGTACAAACACAGCTTTGCTGCACAGCTGACATAAATATACAGCATTTCTATATACACTTAAACACAGCTCTGCTACATATACATCCCACACGCTTATCTTTATTAAAAGATCAAATTTCTCTAGATTTACACCTTAGTTTTCTATTCCTGTTCTGGCCCTCCTGACTCAAGACATCATCAAAGGTCCTTTAGCTCCGAGTGATTGGAGTTTTCATCTTCTTTCACTGTATCTTAGGACCTTTCAGCATGGAGATAGCTGTGCTCCTCTTCAAAATCGCGCACCTCCATTTTTGAGCACAAGCGGAGCATGTGAGCGGATGTGTGCTATGACGTCCATCGCCCCACCCTGGGTGTCTAGAGAGCATCTCAGCAGTCCACGTGGGGTTGAGCTGTGAGATCCTGAGTTGACCCAAAGGTCTGGTTATCTTGGCAGCAGCGGTGAGGTCAGCTGCTGAGAAAAGGGAAACAGTGTGCTGGGCTGTCATCTCAGTGAGCTCCTACCTTCCATCTAGAGGCATTGGAGTGCAAGTTACTTTTTGATGACATTCAATCCCCAAACCATTGCCATATTGAGCACTTTCAGACAGTCATAAAGTTGCTGGCATTCTCTAATTTCCTTTTTTTTTTTACTCTTCTCCCTTTATATTGCTGCTGTATTGTGAAATTTAAGAGTATTTCATATTCTCTGCTGATATTAAGGACTTCTTTCCAAGTGGAAAGCCTAATTAATTGCATAAGACTATATTGCACTTCGCACTTTACCCAATGTTAAGGGAAAAAGACGTGTCCTTGAAATTTGTACATTGGGAAAAGAGCTAAAGGTTGGAGGAGAGTTGCACTGTACACCTTAGGTCTACTTTATACCTGTTGGCATTATTAAAGAGTCCTATCTAAGTGAAAAATGCTGTTAATTTGCATTGGACTATATATCACACCCAGCACTTCATCCAGTACAAAAGGACACAGTAAGAAGCCTAAACTTATTATACCCGAAAAAGTGCTTTATATTAGAGGACTAAGCATTTATCATTTGATATCAGTAATTCTAATGGACATATACAGTATGCTCTTGGATGGACATGATCTGATCAAGGGGAATCAAGGGTGCTATATAGAATCCTATTAGAAGTTTATTGTTTGCCTTTGGTACTATCTTGTATTAATCTGTGTTTTCTTGGGATTAAAGCAGGGTAAATAGCTGTATGTGAAATCATATAATTTCCCGACAAGAGACTGATATAATCATGTAAAAATAATCCAGTGGAAAAAAGGAGAAGCCCCTGACGGGACCTACACACTGTACCCTACCAGCTATCAAAAAGATGGAATGATCTAGGGAACAATTTATAAATGCAATGGGAAAACAAACTGCTTGAACACAGAAGGTTTAACACTCAAAGGGAGAAATCACACTCAATGTAACCAATTATGGTAGAGGAAATGAAGGTTCACCATCAGAGGACGAGACTAGCAATGCTCCCAGTTTAATACAAACTGGGTTAAATGGTCAAGGTGGAGCGGAACCTAATATATCCACTAGTTTAGAGAATCTTTTTTCAGAGATCAGGCAGTGCAATGTAGCGATTGCAGGATTTATCTCAACAAGTGGGAAACGTGAGAGAAAACTTGGGATTACTCCATGCAGATATGCAAAAACTAGGGGAGGTTGAAAAAGGGTGTCAGACAAGGAGGACTCCCTTAATGAAGTACAGGGAGATGTTAAACAAATAATGGCAGGGAATAAAGAGATACAACATAAGTGAATAGATTTGGAGAATACTGTCAGGTCTGGTCATCAGAGAACATAGGTTCTATGTTTTGCTTGGTTTTCTGAGTTTGTGTGTGTTTCTGTTTAGTGCCTACTAGAGATGAGCGAGTAGTGAAATATTCGAAAGTTCGAAATTCGATTCGAATAGACCGCGAAATTCGACTATTCGACCGAATATCGAATCCCATTAAAGTCTATGGGAAAAAAATGCTCGCCACTTGGAAATCTCAATTCGACCACTTGGAGGTCACCAAGTCCACCCTGAAACCTCAGAAAAGGATGCCAACACTGCTGGAATGCAACTGGGACAGCAGGGGAAGCATGTCTGGGTGCATATAACGCGCCCAAGTCGCACTATTACGCCACTATCACAGCCTCTCAACAATACACTCCAAAGACAATCTAACCTCTCTGTAAAGTGAGACCATACAAGGAAACCTTCTTTCCTCTACATTGCCATGGACCCCAAGCCAAACTAGACAAAAAAGAAGATGAAATTCTGCACCCCTTAAAATCACGTTGCCTATGACAACCACAGATGGCATAGGCAAGGGGGAAAGCAAATAGACCCCACCCCTAATTGTCATTGTGTGTGTGTGTGTGAAATGTGGTCAGACATGTCTTCTTTAAAATGTAAAAACAACTCAAACACATGCAGAAGCCTTAAAATGCCCAAATTGTTGGCGCTAGAGATATCAGTGACCCGACCTGGCCCAGTGTCATGTCTAGCAGGTAAAGCAGTGGGGATGTGGAGGGATGCGTAGGACCGCAAAAGGCAGGAAGAGGCCGTGGGCTGGCCAGAGGCTCATGGAAAATTTTGTGGAGGCCCAAGAGGTGAGACGTCTTAAAAATTGTGTGGAGGCTAAAGAGGTGAGACTTCTTAAAAATTATGTGGAGGCCCAGGAGCTGAGACCTCTTAAAAATTATGTGGAGGCCCAAGAGGTGAGATCTCTTAAAAATTATGTGGAGGCCCAAGAGGTGAGACCTCTTAAACATTTTGTGGAGGCCCAAGAGGTGAGACCTCTTAAAAATTATGTGGAGGCCCAAGAGGTGAGACCCGTTAAAAATTGTGTGGAGGCTAAAGAGGTGAGACCTCTTAAAAATTGTTTGTAGGCCCAAGAGGTGAGACCTCTTAAAGATTTTGTGGAGGCCCAAGAGGTGAGACCTCTTAAAGATTTTGTGGAGGCCCAAGAGGTGAGACCTCTTAAAGATTTTGTGGAGGCCCAAGAGGTGAGACCTCTTAAAGATTTTGTGGAGGCCCAAGAGGTGAGACCTCTTTAAAATTATGTGGAGGCCCAAGAGGTGAGACCTGTTAAAAATTATGTGGAGGCCCAAGAGGTGACACCTCTTAAAGATTTTGTGGAGGCCCAAGAGGTGAGACCTCTTAAAGATTTTGTGGAGGCCCAAGAGGTGAGACCTCTTAAAGATTTTGTGGAGGCCCAAGAGGTGAGACCTCTTAAAGATTTTGTGGAGGCCCAAGAGGTGAGACCTCTTAAAGATTTTGTGGAGGCCCAAGAGGTGAGACCTCTTAAAGATTTTGTGGAGGCCCAAGAGGTGAGACCTCTTAAAGATTTTGTGGAGGCCCAAGAGGTGAGACCTCTTTAAAATTATGTGGAGGCCCAAGAGGTGAGACCTCTTAAAGATTTTGTGGAGGCCCAAGAGGTGAGACCTCTTAAAGATTTTATGGAGGCCCAAGAGGTGAGACCTCTTAAAGATTTTGTGGAGGCCCAAGAGGTGAGACCTCTTTAAAATTATGTGGAGGCCCAAGAGGTGAGACCTGTTAAAAATTATGTGGAGGCCCAAGAGGTGAGACCTCTTAAAGATTTTGTGGAGGCCCAAGAGGTGAGACCTCTTAAAGATTTTGTGGAGGCCCAAGAGGTGAGACCTCTTAAACATTTTGTGGCAGGCCCAAGAGGTGAGACCTCTTAAACAGTTTTGTGGAGGCCCAAGAGGTGAGACCTCTTAAAGATTTTGTGGAGGCCCAAGAGGTGAGACCTCTTAAAGATTTTGTGCAGGCCCAAGAGGTTAGACCTCTTAAAGATTTTGTGGAGGCCCAAGAGGTGAGACCTCTTAAAGATTTTGTGGAGGCCCAAGAGGTGAGACCTCTTTAAAATTATGTGGAGGCCCAAGAGGTGAGACCTCTTAAAGATTTTGTGGAGGCCCAAGAGGTGAGACCTCTTAAAGATTTTGTGCAGGCCCAAGAGGTGAGACCTCTTAAAGATTTTGTGGAGGCCCAAGAGGTGAGACCTCTTAAAGATTTTGTGGAGGCCCAAGAGGTGAGACCTCTTTAAAATTATGTGGAGGCCCAAGAGGTGAGACCTCTTAAAGATTTTGTGGAGGCCCAAGAGGTGAGACCTCTTTAAAATTATGTGGAGGCCCAAGAGGTGAGACCTCTTAAAGATTTTGTGGAGGCCCAAGAGGTGAGACCTCTTAAAGATTTTATGGAGGCCCAAGAGGTGAGACCTCTTAAAGATTTTGTGGAGGCCCAAGAGGTGAGACCTCTTTAAAATTATGTGGAGGCCCAAGAGGTGAGACCTGTTAAAAATTATGTGGAGGCCCAAGAGGTGAGACCTCTTAAAGATTTTGTGGAGGCCCAAGAGGTGAGACCTCTTAAAGATTTTGTGGAGGCCCAAGAGGTGAGACCTCTTAAACATTTTGTGCAGGCCCAAGAGGTGAGACCTCTTAAACAGTTTTGTGCAGGCCCAAGAGGTGAGACCTCTTAAAAATTATGTGGAGGCCCAAGAGGTGAGACCTGTTAAAAATTATGTGGAGGCCCAAGAGGTGAGACCTCTTAAAAATTATGTGGAGGCCCAAGAGGTGAGACCTCTTAAAAATTATGTGGAGGCCCAAGAGGTGAGACCTCTTAAACATTTTGTGCAGGCCCAAGAGGTGAGACCTCTTAAAAATTATGTGGAGGCCCAAGAGGTGAGACCTCTTAAAAATTATGTGGAGGCCCAAGAGGTGAGACCTCTTAAACATTTTGTGGAGGCCCAAGAGGTGAGCCATAAATATATAAATTTTTCTTATTTACGGAGCAATTCTACGGCGGTTAAGGAGGAGGAGGAGGAGGTGGAGGAGGAAATGGCACTTCATACAGATGGCACTTCACTTTTGGCTGCTTTCCACGGTTGGAGAAGCAAAGTCCGGGTCAATCCACTTGCTGTTCATTTTGATTAGCGTCAGCCTGTCGGCACTGTCGGTTGACAGGCGGCTGCGCTTATCGGTTATAATGCCCCCGGCTGCGCTGAACACCCTTTCTGATAGCACGCTGGCGGCAGGGCAGGCAAGCACCTCCAAGGCGTACAGGGACAGTTCCAGCCACGTGTCCAACTTGGAGACCCAGTAAGTGTAGGACGCCGAGGGATCGGGGAGGACAGGGGTACGGTCTGCCAGGTACTCCCGCAACATCCGCCGATACTTGTCCCTTCCTGCTGATAGCGGGCCCCGCAGTGATGGAAGTTGCACGAGGGGGTGCCATGAACGTGTCCCACACCTTGGAGAGTGTTCCCCTGGTGGCTGTGGGCCTGATGGATGTTGTGGGACTCTGGGAGACCCTCTCCTCTCTGCCGCCAGCGATGGTGGGTGGGAAAATCTCCATCATGTTCTGCACGAGTTCCCTCTGGTATTCCAGCAATCGATTCGTCCTCTCCTCTACCGGAATAAAAGAGGAGACATTATCTTTATACCGGGGGTCCAGGAGTGCGAAGACCCAGTACAGTTTGTTCTCCACTATCCGGACAACACGTGTGTCCCGGGAAAAGCAGCCCAGCATGAAGTCAGCCATGTGTGCCAGACTCTGAATAGGCATGACCTCACTGCCCCCACCAGAAGGATCACTTGCCATTTCCTCCTCTTCCTCTTCCGCCTCCTCTCCGCCCCATCCGCGCTGAACCAATGGGACGCACACAGCCTGACTGCTACCCTCGCCGCCAGCATCCTCCTCCTCTTCCACAGCCACCTCCACGTCGTCCTCCTCCTCATCCTCCTCCTCCTGCAACTGCCACCGTGAAGCAGACAAAAGTGTGGTCTGACTGTGTAGCTCCGTTGCGTCTCCTCCTACCCCCGTCTCCTCTGCGTGCAATGCGTTCTCCCTTATTGCGATGAGCGATTCTTTAAGGACGCCTTGGAGCGGGATGGTTACGCTCAGTATAGCGTCCTCGCTGCTGACCTTCTTGGTGGACTCCTCAAAGATACGCAGTACATCGCATATGTCTGCCATCCATG
>ONZH01024281.1:0-22458 GCA_900303285.1 Rhinella marina
CCAATTATAAGGCCTATATATTGTATATTTCAAGGTACACAGCCGTGTACTAAGTGATCAGACGGTGTGTATGAACACCAGGTATGAGAAATTACTTTGCAAGAGAACGCACAGTACAGTTGCCAATTATAAGGCCTATATATTGTATATTTTCAAGGTACACAGCCGTGTACTAAGTGATCAGACGGTGTGTATGAACACCAGGTATGAGAAATTACTTTGCAAGAGAACGCACAGTACAGTTGCCAATTATAAGGCCTATATATTGTATATTTCAAGGTACACAGCCGTGTACTAAGTGATCAGACGGTGTGTATGAACACCAGGTATGAGAAATTACTTTGCAAGAGAACGCACAGTACAGTTGCCAATTATAAGGCCTATATATTGTATATTTTCAAGGTACACAGCCGTGTACTAAGTGATCAGACGGTGTGTATGAACACCAGGTATGAGAAATTACTTTGCAAGAGAACGCACAGTACAGTTGCCAATTATAAGGCCTATATATTGTATATTTCAAGGTACACAGCCGTGTACTAAGTGATCAGACGGTGTGTATGAACACCAGGTATGAGAAATTACTTTGCAAGAGAACGCACAGTACAGTTGCCAATTATAAGGCCTATATATTGTATATTTTCAAGGTACACAGCCGTGTACTAAGTGATCAGACGGTGTGTATGAACACCAGGTATGAGAAATTACTTTGCAAGAGAACGCACAGTACAGTTGCCAATTATAAGGCCTATATATTGTATATTTTCAAGGTACACAGCCGTGTACTAAGTGATCAGACGGTGTGTATGAACACCAGGTATGAGAAATTACTTTGCAAGAGAACGCACAGTACAGTTGCCAATTGAAAGGCCTATATATTGTATATTTCAAGGTACACAGCCGTGTACTAAGTGATCAGACGGTGTGTATGAACACCAGGTATGAGAAATTACTTTGCAAGAGAACGCACAGTACAGTTGCCAATTATAAGGCCTATATATTGTATATTTCAAGGTACACAGCCGTGTACTAAGTGATCAGACGGTGTGTATGAACACCAGGTATGAGAAATTACTTTGCAAGAGAACGCACAGTACAGTTGCCAATTATAAGGCCTATATATTGTATATTTTCAAGGTACACAGCCGTGTACTAAGTGATCAGACGGTGTGTATGAACACCAGGTATGAGAAATTACTTTGCAAGAGAAACGCACAGTACAGTTGCCAATTATAAGGCCTATATATTGTATATTTTCAAGGTACACAGCCGTGTACTAAGTGATCAGACGGTGTGTATGAACACCAGGTATGAGAAATTACTTTGCAAGAGAACGCACAGTACAGTTGCCAATTATAAGGCCTATATATTGTATATTTTCAAGGTACACAGCCGTGTACTAAGTGATCAGACGGTGTGTATGAACACCAGGTATGAGAAATTACTTTGCAAGAGAACGCACAGTACAGTTGCCAATTGATAAGGCCTATATATTGTATATTTTCAAGGTACACAGCCGTGTACTAAGTGATCAGACGGTGTGTATGAACACCAGGTATGAGAAATTACTTTGCAAGAGAACGCACAGTACAGTTGCCAATTATAAGGCCTATATATTGTATATTTCAAGGTACACAGCCGTGTACTAAGTGATCAGACGGTGTGTATGAACACCAGGTATGAGAAATTACTTTGCAAGAGAACGCACAGTACAGTTGCCAATTATAAGGCCTATATATTGTATATTTTCAAGGTACACAGCCGTGTACTAAGTGATCAGACGGTGTGTATGAACACCAGGTATGAGAAATTACTTTGCAAGAGAACGCACAGTACAGTTGCCAATTGAAAAGGCCTATATATTGTATATTTCAAGGTACACAGCCGTGTACTAAGTGATCAGACGGTGTGTATGAACACCAGGTATGAGAAATTACTTTGCAAGAGAACGCACAGTACAGTTGCCAATTATAAGGCCTATATATTGTATATTTCAAGGTACACACAGCCGTGTACTAAGTGATCAGACGGTGTGTATGAACACCAGGTATGAGAAATTACTTTGCAAGAGAACGCACAGTACAGTTGCCAATTATAAGGCCTATATATTGTATATTTCAAGGTACACAGCCGTGTACTAAGTGATCAGACGGTGTGTATGAACACCAGGTATGAGAAATTACTTTGCAAGAGAACGCACAGTACAGTTGCCAATTATAAGGCCTATATATTGTATATTTTCAAGGTACACAGCCGTGTACTAAGTGATCAGACGGTGTGTATGAACACCAGGTATGAGAAATTACTTTGCAAGAGAACGCACAGTACAGTTGCCAATTATAAGGCCTATATATTGTATATTTCAAGGTACACACAGCCGTGTACTAAGTGATCAGACGGTGTGTATGAACACCAGGTATGAGAAATTACTTTGCAAGAGAACGCACAGTACAGTTGCCAATTATAAGGCCTATATATTGTATATTTCAAGGTACACAGCCGTGTACTAAGTGATCAGACGGTGTGTATGAACACCAGGTATGAGAAATTACTTTGCAAGAGAACGCACAGTACAGTTGCCAATTATAAGGCCTATATATTGTATATTTCAAGGTACACAGCCGTGTACTAAGTGATCAGACGGTGTGTGTATGAACACCAGGTATGAGAAATTACTTTGCAAGAGAACGCACAGTACAGTTGCCAATTATAAGGCCTATATATTGTATATTTCAAGGTACACAGCCGTGTACTAAGTGATCAGACGGTGTGTATGAACACCAGGTATGAGAAATTACTTTGCAAGAGAACGCACAGTACAGTTGCCAATTATAAGGCCTATATATTGTATATTTCAAGGTACACAGCCGTGTACTAAGTGATCAGACGGTGTGTATGAACACACCAGGTATGAGAAATTACTTTGCAAGAGAACGCACAGTACAGTTGCCAATTATAAGGCCTATATATTGTATATTTCAAGGTACACAGCCGTGTACTAAGTGATCAGACGGTGTGTATGAACACCAGGTATGAGAAATTACTTTGCAAGAGAACGCACAGTACAGTTGCCAATTATAAGGCCTATATATTGTATATTTTCAAGGTACACAGCCGTGTACTAAGTGATCAGACGGTGTGTATGAACACCAGGTATGAGAAATTACTTTGCAAGAGAACGCACAGTACAGTTGCCAATTGATAAGGCCTATATATTGTATATTTCAAGGTACACAGCCGTGTACTAAGTGATCAGACGGTGTGTATGAACACCAGGTATGAGAAATTACTTTGGCAAGAGAACGCACAGTACAGTTTGCCCATTATAATGGCCTATATATTGTATTTTTCAAGGTACACAGCCGTGTACTAAGTGATCAGACGGTGTGTATGAACACCAGGTATGAGAAATTACTTTGCAAGAGAACGCACAGTACAGTTGCCAATTGAAAGGCCTATATATTGTATTTTTCAAGGTATACAGCCGTGTACTAAGTGATCAGACGGTGTGGTATGAACACCAGGTTGAGAAATTACTTTGCAAGAGAACGCACAGTACAGTTGCCAATTATAATGCCTAATATTGTATTTTTCAAGGTACACAGCCGTGTACTAAGTGATCAGACGGTGTGTATGAACACCAGGGTATGAGAAATTACTTTGCAAGAGAACGCACAGTACAGTTGCCAATTATAATGCCTATATATTGTATTTTTCAAGGTACACAGCCGTGTACTAAGTGATCAGACGGTGTGTATGAACACCAGGTATGAGAAAATTACTTTGCAAGAGAACGCACAGTACAGTTGCCAATTATAATGCCTATATATTGGTATTTTTCAAGGTACACAGCCGTTGTACTAAGTGATCAGACGGTGTGTATGAACACCAGGTATGAGAAATTACTTTGCAAGAGAACGCACAGTACAGTTGCCAATTATAATGCCTATATATTGTATTTTTCAAGGTACACAGCCGTGTACTAAGTGATCAGACGGTGTGTATGAACACCCAGGTATGAGAAATTACTTTGGCAAGAGAACGCACAGTACAGTTGCCAATTGAAAGGCCTATATATTGTATTTTTCAAGGTATACAGCCGTGTACTAAGTGATCAGACGGTGTGTATGAACACCAGGTATGAGAAATTACTTTGCAAGAGAACGCACAGTACAGTTGCCAATTATAATGCCTATATATTGTATTTTTCAAGGTACACAACCGTGTACTAAGTGATCAGACGGTGTTAGGGGTTGCATAGGAATGAATGGAGAAGCTAAACTTGAGACCAATCAACCAATCACAGCTCAATATGCAAATAGGCAGCACCATATATGGCACAGCATACACACAGTGGAGAAGGCTTAGAGATATATAGAGATAATATAGAGGGGAGATTCCTCAGACCTGAGGCTAAGGGGGCATTCACATGTCCATTGTAAGGAGCCATGATCATGGGCCTCGGGGACGCGCACTGGCAGAAGAGGGGTTAATCCGCCATTTTGGATTCTGTTAAACTTCAAGGGGCTTTCCAGAGTGACTCTTAAAGGGGTAGCCGCTCTTAAAGGGATAGATGCTCTTAAAGGGATAGACGCTCTTAAAGGGACAGACACTCTTAAATGGACAGTCTCTCTTAAAGGGGCAGGCGCTCTTAAAGGGGCAGGCACTCTTAAAGGGGCAGTCGCTCTTAACGGGGCAGTTGCTCTTAAAGGGATAGGCGCTCTTAAGGGGATAGGCACTCTTAAAGGGGTAGGCGCTCTTAAAGGGGCAGCTGCTCTTAAAGGGGCATCCACTCTTAAAGGGGCAGTCACTTTTAAATGGGTAGTCACTTTTAAAGGGATAGTCACACTTAAAGGGATAGTCACTCTTAAAGGGACAGTAACTCTTAAATGGACAGCACTCTTAAAGGGACAGTTACTCATAAAGGAGCAGACACTCTTAAAGGAGCAGATACTCTTAAAAGGACAGACACTTTTAAAGGGGCAGTTACCCTTAAAGGGGCAGTTAATCTTAAAGGGACAGTGACTCTTAAAGGGACAGTTACTCATAAAGGAGCAGACACTCTTAAAGGGATAGTTACTCTTAAAGGGGCAGTCACTCTTAAAGGGGTAGCCACTTTTAAAGGGATAGTCACTCTTAAAGGGACAGTCACTCTTAAAGGGACAGTCACTCTTAAAAGGGCAGACACTCTTAAAGGGGCAGTAACTCTTAAAGGGGCAGACACTCTTAAAGGTAAAGTTACTCTTAAAGGAGCAGACACTCTTAAAGGGGCAGTCACGTAGGTGTACTCTGGAAGTCACTGTTAAAGGTGTGCCCTTTTCAAGCACTATGTATTTTCTTCTGGAAATGCAAATCTAGTTCTTCTTATTCTTCTCCCTAAATTCAAAGTGCATTTCGAAGCCCTCAATGGTGACAGGTGTGCTATGTATTTTTTGAGTCGATCGGATTTGTCATTTTTAAGATATCACAGGTTAAATCCCCAAAAATTCTCCATAGGAATGGAGAGGCTAGAGTGGAGACCAATGAGCCAATGACAGTGAATATGCAAACAAGCAGCACCATATATGGCACAGCATACACACAGTGGAGAAGGCTTAGAGATATATAGAGATAATATAGAGTGGAGCTCCCCCAGACCTGAGGCTAAGGGGGCATTCACATGTCCGTTGTAAGGAGACATGATCAAGGGCCTCGGGGACGCGCACTGGCAGAAGAGGGGTTAATCGGCCATTTTGGATTCTGTTAAACGGTGTCTATTTATGCTGAAAGAGACTTGCACCTATGAGAGTCACAAAATGGCAGCCAAGTACCCATATGTTAACAGACAGCATGGCCGTTTCGCCCCCTCAGCTGAGTGCAGAGTCCAACTTAAAGGGGCTTTCAAGAGTGACTCTTAAAGGGGCAGTCACTCTTAAAGGGGCTTTCCAGACTCACTCTTAAAGGGATAGGCACTCTTAAAGGAGCATATACTCTTAAAGGGGCAGTCACTCTTAAAGGGATAGCTACTCTTAAAGGGGCAGACACTCTTAAAAGGGCAGTAACTGTTAAAGGGACAGCCACTCTTAAAGGGATAGTTACTCTTAAAGGGCAGACACTCTTAAAGGGGCAGACACTCTTAAAGGGGCAGTCACTCCTAAAGGGATAGACACTCTTAAAGGGGCAGTCACACTTAAAGGGGCTTTTTCCGAGTCATACTGAAAGGGGCTTTTTTGAGTTACACTTAAAGGCGCTTTTCCCAAGTTCAAACTTAAAGGGGCTTTTCCTGAGTCACATTTAAACTATGGTCAATGTTCTCTTTTATCGGTATACTCTGGAAGTCACTGTTAAAGGTGCGCCATTTTCAAGCAGTATGTATTTTCTCCTGGAAATGCACATCTAGTTTAAAACTAACAACCCCACAAACACAGATTCACAGTTTTTTTGGTAAGTCAACTTCACTGACTACGTTAGCATAATATCACGCTTTTCTGTTTGGATGGCGAATTACCCCGCAAATAGTTATTTAAAACGATGAAGCCCACAAACACGGATTCACAGTTTTTTTGGCAAGTCAACTACACTGAAGAATTTAGCACTATATGGCGCTTGTCTATTTGTATGGCGAATAACACTGCAACTATTTCTTTCATATTTACAAGCTGCCAATCATGGATTATATATGTTTTCCCCAAACACAACCCAAAAGATTTTTTTTATTTATCTTTTTTTATTATTATTATTTTTTTTTTCTAATGTACCCCAAACAAGGCTCTGACCCTCGCACTGCAAAAAGTGAGAGTAGTGGTGCTTCTTTGAATACAGCACCCCAACACAGCCTTTAGAACAGAGTGCAGTGCTGTATAACAGGCTAAGGCCCCATTCACACGACCGTATGAATGGGGCCTTATCTATCCGCAAAAATGCGGGAATAGATGCGGCCCCATTCACCTCTAGGGGCCGGGAGCCATGGCACGGAGCTAGCTCCATGCCGCGGCTCTTTTGAAGCATGTCCTATACTTGTCCATGCGCATGGACAAGTATAGGCATTTTCAATGGGGCCGCATGGTGTGTGTTTTGCAGCAGTAAGCAGGCCCACAAATATACGGTCGTGTGAATGGGGCCTAACCCCTATGCCCACTCACTGCTGCTCAGTGAACTAGAATAGCGATTTCACTGCCTGGTTTTCTGTCTAGAAATCGTCCCTCTCCTATCCCTGCAATTCAGATTATCTATCCCTGATCTCCTCATTTCTTTTCTTTAGTTTTTCTTTCACTTGCCCTATCTCTCCTGACGTCTGTCTCTGGTCTAACATGAATAGCAAATGGTGGATTCCAGCGCTGCAGAGCTATTTATAGGGCTGTGACATCACAGGACCTGGCTGGCTGCTAATTGGCTACATGTCTGCATGTGATCGCATTGTGGGTGTTTACTTCTTTGTCCCAGAAATCCTTCCCCCATGTCATGCCATGTGACTGCGGCCATTTTACGAAAAAAAAAAAGATTCGTTACTACGAATCGCCAGGAAATTTGCATTCGTTGCAAATCGAATTTTCCATGAAATTCGTAACGAATTCCACTTCGTCAGCTTCGATTCGCTCATCTCTAATAACTATGAGTAATGTAGTAGATATAATGTGCAGTCCTATGTAACACCACAGATAACACAGTGGTAACTCTGTAGGTGGTATTTTTGATATGTTTTTGATGGGTATATACTGATTATGAAGAAGGAAGGAAATAGTGGTTTATGCCTGGTATAAATAGTAGCTAACGTATTGTATGTTACATTGTTCATTTTGAAAAAATACATATTTATATTCTGGGGAATTAGGATTCATCTTTGCTAGAGTGAATTTACATGATGCTTTTTTGATGTGCTTTTGATGGATGTACCACACTATACACCCTGGTTATGAATAATGAAAGAAATAACAGTTTATGATGTCTACAATTGGTAGCTGACATGTTTGTTATTTTTAGGTTTTATGAATTATCTATGTAAATTGACACAGGTAGAACTGTCCAGGTTTTGTTGAATTAATTAGGTCCCCATATAAGAAAGTTATTGGGAGGGTTGAGAATACTATTTGTATGCAGTTATTCTAGAGACTTTGCATTACCAGTACAAGCTCATCATCTTTTTAACATCTTGGTAACGTTAATTAATCTGCTCATACAAGCTGTCGAGATAAGAGAACAGCAGAGACTAGTAGACTAGGTAACCTAGTCTACCTAGTACGCATGCGCAGATAAGACAAGTAAAACAAGTCTATTCAATGTAGCACTGGGTGGAGATTGTGTCTCATATAACAGTTAGTGACTGAATAATATTTTCTGTATTTAAGTACAAGTTACAAGTGAAGATATAATGGACAGTGAACATGAACCAACTGTACTAGCCAACTGGATTGACTTTGGGCTATCTCTAAGGGTATTATCCTGACAGTTGCCTGGTTTTCATTCTTTAATCCCTATACAGGGATCTGGTCTTCTGCAGGGGAGGCACCAGTCTGCCATGTCTTGAGATAGTCAAGGTGTAGTTGACAGCTGACTCATGATGGTCAAAGACACTGGTGCAAAGCCCAGAGCGGTCAGGCAATACTCATAGCATACAAACAATTCAGAGAAATAAGTCCAAGGTCAGGGCAAGTAGCAATGGAGCAATACAGAAAAGGTCAGGGCAAGGTCAGGGCAGACGGCATGGAATCAGAGTTGGTTGGTAGACAGAAGTTCGGTACATGGGTAGTCAAACATAATATTGCACCTTCAGAGGTTAACTCGAGACTAAGAGCCTAAGCTCAGCAAAGAGGTTGAATAAAGTGCCCAGATTAAATACGAGGATTGATCCGCACCTTACTGAGAAGCTGAATAGAAAAGGTTAACCTTAGCAGTACCACAGAGAAGTTACACTGAATACTAGCATCAATACACAGAGGGTGCATGCTCAGAATAGTGGGGCAGCAGCTGACATGGGTCACCACTCACCAGCATAACAGAAGGATATAACAATTGATCGTACACTGCTGAGAATCTTGGCAAACCGCGGACCAATGTAACAATGAGCGACTAAGTGATTCTGACTGTATCCAACTCCACTTACAATTAGAAGATATGGCAAGTGCTAATATATTGGCTAATATTTCAATGGCAGAATAACCAGTTGTTAATGTATTTACCTGGATCTGCATGCAAAATGACTTTATGCTAAGGAACAATATAGGCTGTTTGAGCTTCAAGCCACAGAGACTGCAAGTGAGGTTTGTGAGTGCAGCGAGGGTTGCTGAATGCTGCAAAATTAGAGTGAAGTGCAAAACTACAGAAAAGTGCATAGTATAACAATAGAACATATCCTGTGTTAACTATGTTATTGTCATAATGTTTGGGCACATTGTCTTTTTTTAAGGGTGTGATTAGCTCCTTCTGACTAATGCTGCACATGTACGGGGCTGCAGGACATGACTTAAGCCCCAGCACCGTACACATGCGGTGTGCTGATCGGGTGGGTGCAGGAGCTGTGCCCGCCCGATCAGCAGCAGGGGTCCGGTAGGCACCGACAGCCAAGCCCCTGCTGAATGCGCCAACATTGGTGAAAACACATATGCCAGCACATTAACCCATGCTATACCGCAGTCAGCCCTGACCGTGTCATGTGCGGGGTATGTGGAGGGAGCTCCCTCCCCATCCCCATCAGGACCCCATGCTGCCGTGAAAGGGACCTGATGACTGGAAAGGCAGCCCAATGACTTCCATATGTTCCTCCTACTCCTCATCACTTGTTTTGACAGCAATTGATCACCGATTTTAAAAAGACAACAGCATGCGTGCACTCATCCAATTGTGCAGAAGCTGAACGTGCACCTGGCCAAGTTGCTGTTGTCATCTTCAACCAAGAAATCGAACACTGGCTGTCTCCTCACCCACTGGAGATAGTAACCATGGTTACTAATGGCAGGAAGAACATTTTATCTGCACTGTGTCAGGGAAAGGGCTGGCTCATGCACCCTGCATGACACATGTTTTCAATTTTGTGGTCACCCATTTCCTCAAGTCTTCCACTGAACTGCAAGAGCTCTTAAAAATGACCAGAAACTATGCATGCACTTCAGCCACTCTTACTATGCAAAGCACATCCTCCTTGAGTTGTAAAGGCAAAATGCTCTTCCTCCACGTTGCCTGATATGCAACATTTTCACCTGAACTCTGCACTTCATATGTTAGACCACATGTAATGCTGCAGTTGGACAGGTCTAAACCCCACTTCCACTTTATCCAGTGGCAGCTCATGCGTGACATGTGTTGTTTGCTCAGGCCCCTTGAGAAGGCCACTTTGTCAGGCGGTGGAACTACGGTATAAATTATGCCATTCCACTTCTTCACATCCTGGAATAGATGCTGACAAATCTGATTGGCGAGGAAACAGAAGCTGTGGTACTTCCATTTGATGGCCACCCAAGCCATGAAGAGGATGAACTGGCAGAAGAGACGGAGGAGCTGCTTTTTCAAACTTCAGCAGAAGGATGACTACTGGCTATCCACATTGTTAGACCCTCACTAATGGTAAAAAAGACACATTTTTTAGACCTTCTGAGAGGGATGCAAAAATGGACTACTATCGAGACATGCTGTGTAGTCAGTTGGTTGCTGCCTATGAATGCCATTGCTTTTCCTCTGAAAGGTCTGACTGTGGGGACCCTCTGCACTCCCGCACCACTGCCATGACTGGTGAGGGGGAAGGTCAGGAGCAGCATTAGCTACAATTTCAGTCGGCAACAACTTCAGTCTGGAGTCTCTGATGAGTAGTTTTCTTCAGCCACCTACTAAAGAAGCAATCCAGCAGCAGCAGGACATGCAGCAAAACCTCAACCAGTAAGTGGTGGTATACTTGGACCTGTCACCCATGATCCAAGATCCCCTGAATCCTACTGGGCATGTAAACTTGAAGTGGGGCCTTGCCGAGGTTGCCATGGACATGCTTTCCTGCCCAGCCAGTAGTGTGGCAGCAAAGTGGCAGCATTGTGGCAGAGGTCATATTTACCCTAAGAGAACTCTCCTTTCCTCTTTAAATGTTGAGAGATTAACCTTCATAAAGATGAATCAGGAGTGGATCAACCAGGATTTCCAGACGCCGGAGCCTGATGCAACAGAATAGATCATTCTGCCTCTACCACTAATAATCATACTGTAATGTGCTGCCACACTGGAATTTTCTGCAAAATGGGCCACGTCCTGCAGCCATTCTGATGCTGCCACCTGCTTGATGCCATTCGCCGGCTGCCACTACTGACATTGCTACAATAGGGCTCCTTGGCTTACTGATACATGTTAAAGGGGTTGTCCGGGCTTTTACTATTGATGACCTATCCTTAAGATGGGACATTAATATCAGATTGGTGGGGTTTGACACCCAGCACCAATTAGCTGCATGAGTAGACCGCTATCTCCCTTCTCTCTTCCTGTCTGCTGCTGCGGTCTATGGCAAAGACATAGACAGCAGCAGTGGACAGAAAGAGAGAAGGGAGACGGCACATGCGCACTGCACACATTGTCTCCTCATACAGCGGATGCTCAAAATACAGGTTTGCCAATGCTGCTGCCGCCCACCATCCCCCGTGTCATGGGGCCACTATTGTCGATGTTACTGACACTGCTGTTTGCCCCAATCCCCATTCTCTTATGGGGCCACTATTGTCACTGTTACTGCCACTTCTGCTGCTATCCTCTCCACTCTGTCATGGGGCCACGCACAGTAAATCTACAGCTAACAGAAGGGATTACAACATGCATGAAAAGAACATTTCTTTCTCCACTATTTTATTGGTGCCGCCTCCATTTCTTTATTTTTTTCTACTAAGGAGCCATTTGGACAAAACTCCTGCAGCACACAGATTTTTGGCTTTACTGAACTGTGTTGTATGCTTTTTTTTTTCCGTTTAACAGAAGGGATTAGCTATAAATCTTGGTGCAATGCATAGTGATGTAGACAGCATTAAATTACACTTGTGATACTGACGGCACAGCACCTACAGAACAGATACTAAATAAACAAAAACAGATTATGAATGACTAAGGGCCAGGCCTGATGCTCAAGCTGACATTATCAATCACAGATAAATTGTTGCCCAGCCCTGTGTATTGGTGTACTACTAATCACCTATATACTAGTTTAACCCCATTAGGACCCTTCCATTTTTCACCTTAAGGTAATTTTTAGGAAATCTGACATGTGTCACTTTATGTGGTGATAACTTTAAAATACTTTTACTTATCCAGACCATTCTGAGACTGTTTTCTCGTTACATATTGTACTTTGCAAATTTCCAAATTTCAATTTCTCTACTTTTAAAATATATAGAAATACCTCCAAAAATAGTTATTACTTTAGATCCCCATATGTCTAATTCATGTTTGGATCATTTTGAAAATGACATTTTATTTTTTTGGGACGTTAGAAGGTTTAGAAGTTTAGAAGCAAATCTTGAAATTTTTCAGAAAATTTCCAAAACCCACTTTTTAAGGACCAGTTCAAGTCTGAAATCACTTTGTGAGGCTTACATAATAGAAACCACCCCCATTTTAGAAACTACACCCATCAAGGTATTCAAAACTGGTTTTACAAGTGTTGTTAACCTTTTACGTGTTCCACAAAAATTAAAGGAAAATGTAGATGAAATTTCAGAATTTCACTTTTTTGGCAGATTTTCCATTTTAATCCATTTTGTCCAGTAACAAAGCAAGGGATAACAACCAAACAAAACTCAATAATTATTACCCTTATTCTGTAGTTTACAGAAACACTCCATTTATAATCGTAAACTGCTATACAGGCACATGGCAGGGAGCAGAAGGAAAGGAACGCCATATGGTTTTTGGAGAGCAGATTTCACTGGGATAATTTTAAGTTGTCATGTAACATTTGAAGACCCCCTGATGTAGAAACTCCAAAAAAATGACCTAATTTTGGAAAATACGCCACTCAAGGTATTCAAAACTGATTTTACAAACGTTGTTAACTCTTTAGGTGTTCCACAATAATTAAAGGAAAATGTAGACAAAATTTCAGAATTTCACTTTTTTGGCTGAATTTTTATAGAGCAGGTCGTTACGGACGTGACAGTATCTAATATGTATATTTTTTATTTATTTAAGTTTTACACAATAATATCATTTTTGAAACAAAAAAAAATCATGTTTTGATGTCTCCATAGTCTGACTAAGCTATTGTGACGCTGACTAGTCAGGAACATCATAGTCATATATCACTTGAATATGTCTCTTATCTAGGGCTTAATAAAGTATTAGTTTTTTCAAAGCCATCAATGAGGTTTTAAACCCAGGAATACTGTATATAAGGCAACCATCTTACCATCGAGCTATATGATTAGCTTGATATTCTCCTCATCTATGAGATTTATCATACAAAAATACTGTAAACTTAAAAGTAATTGTGACACTGACTAGTCAGGAAAGTCAGACATCAGGGTCACACATCACTTGAATTTGTCTCTTATCTAGGGCTTAATAAAATATTCATTTTTTTAAAGACTAAAAGGATTTTGAACCCAGGAACACTGCATGCGAGGCAACTATCTTACCCCTGAACTATATATTTAGGTAACAGCCTTAAGAATTTTCTTCATCTATGTGATTCAGCATATAAAAAGTACAATGACCCTAAAAGTCATTGTGACGCTGATGCTGACTAGTCAGTAAAGGTTTCTATTGGGTCTTGAACACAAAAACTCCAAAATACAAACCAGCAACCTAACCACTGAGCTACGAACTCATGTAACACTGTAATATGTGAGCGTATAGCATTTCAAACACAGAGCTAGAAGCTTAGCTATAGACTTTCTTTGGTTGTGTGATTTAGCATACAAATACATACTATATCTATAACTCATTCTGACTTTGACCCTAACCTAGGAAGAACGCAAGTCAAACTCAGATGTCAGAGTCAAATATCAGGGTCAGGTGTCAGAGACAGGTGTCAGGGTCAGGTGTCAGAGTCAGGTGTCGTGGACAGGGATCAGAATTAGGTATCACACTGATATTATTCTGATACTTGATGATTCCTGACCATGTCCTAAAATGAACACTGTACCCTCAGCCTAACCCCACAGATGCCACAGTCACTATTGGCTATAATATTTAACATATAAAATGACCAGGAGTGGAGTCATTTCTGTTCCTGGTCACTGCCAGTGAGTGTCAGCTGTATTATACAGCCAGCATTTGTCATGTATTAAAGAGGGTTAAATAACATTAGGTACCATTAGATGAACAGTGTATTTTGTTTTTATAGTAACTACATTTGGCTTGTGTACAACAGTAAATCATGTAAAAAGGTGCATCGTAACGGTAAATGTAATTGATAATATATAGCTAAACCCTCACGCTGATGTTCAAATGAGACTTTTACCAATATATTCTTATATCAAGAACATAGCGGAGCCCGAGCACCGCGTCAAGGTATCTCAGAGTGGCACGGGACCTAACGCTAACCTACCTCTGCCGTATGGGCAATTACGAAAGGAGCATACAGGCCAACACACAGCGACCTACTCCTAGTTACCTCCAGTGTGAGATCACACATCCAATGGGAGGAGGGAGGAGACTATAAGCCCCACCTACCAATGACACATGTGACTCAGGCTACACAGGTGCTTCAGAATGTTACCATAAGATCTAAGTCAAGGCATTTTCAAACCTGGAGTTGCCACGCCTCCAGGTGTAAATGTACAAACACAATCACAGAAGCAAAAGTGGTCTAAAATGGTAGAGAAGTGCTCAAAACCCAAGTAACAACAGTACAATATATTACAGTGTTAATGGCAATTCTGCACTGAAGATGGTGGGAAAAAATGCTATAATAGATATTCCAATAGAATGGATGTAAACAAAAATCTTTATACTGTAAGTAAATGAGTCATCGTCTCCAAATTGCAGTTTCTTATATCCATGGATTTGTTGTCAGGTAATCCTTTGAATTACTTTTGAAGAACATTTTTTTTATAGATCTTACTAACTCACCACCAGTATGTTAGCAATGTAATTTGTTACACACTACTCAGTTGCATGCATACATTTTGTACCTTTTCTTAATAGGAGCCTGGTCATGCTATCTCAGGTTTGACTGATGAGTAAATAGTAACTCATTCTCTCTCCTGTGTCTGACTTCCTGTAAACTACAGGATGACATCATCACCAATCAGATCCTTCCTGGAAGCTCTCAGGCCCGTCTTCTCCTGACACTCCTCTGTATTCTTTTGAATATATAATGTCTCCCCAATCTAAAGGACCAGGAGTGCAGAAATATTGTAGGTCACTGTATACAGTCACTAGCTGCAGTGCACTTATCTAATTCTACTGAATCACATTGTCTGTCTATAGTATCTATGTGTGCTAAGTCTCCAGTGACGTAGCTTTACACTGATCTCCTGCCTCCTGCATGTAAGAGCTGATAGGGTACAGAGAGATGAGAGGGCAGAGAGGGCAGAAATGCCCAAGCTGCATCACATAGGAGAACATGGAGAACCTGCAGTATGAGGGGAGCTGTGTCACTGATCTGTCATGGTTGCTCTTACATAGAGAAGTGTAGTGTGATGAGACTCTGCCCCCTCTATCTCTGCAAAGCCAGGCATAAAAGGAAATGTCAGATTCATTATGAAAACCATATCTGAAGGGAGAAGAATTTAAGATGGCTGACAGCCTACTAATTAAACATCAAATAAAAAATATTTAATAAAGGCCTATTCTGCACTATATAGACAAAGAAAAAAAATCCAGAGTGCTTGTTTAATAGAGCAGAGCTGCATCTCAGAGACATTATGGCTGAGCCATAATATAATTTTATTTAAAAAAAAAACAGATTAGAAGAAAATAATAGCTGTTTAACTAGTAAAACTAATAAAGAGGATACCTTGCCATTTTTACTTTTAACTTTTGAAATAAGAGGTTACCACTTCCTGTTTTGTAAAAATCACTTTTCAGCAGTGATCTCATTGTAACAAAATGTAACACCTTTGTTAGCTAAGGCAAAAAACACAGGATCATGCCATTGACAATAGGTGATAGTGAGGGCACAGCCTTTCACCTGTTCTCCCCCTCGCTGCAAACTGACTTATGCACAGGTCACAGAGCATGCCATCTTTCCTAGAAGTCAATGAGTTATTTTCTGGCTGAGTTTGTTATATTCAGATGCCTTCTGAGCTCTGATGACAAACTGAGGCAAAATGGCTGTCCTCATAATAATGTTAGACAAGTAGAATAAAAATGCAATAAATAGAATGAAAAAATAGTGTTTAGTAAATTATAATGATGATTCATAAAAACTCTAAAATAATTACCATATAAAAAGGTTTATAAAACCAGTACAAAGCTATTTTATTGTCCATTATATTTTAAAGCTATAAGCTGATTCACATGCAACATCCAGTGTAAGATGTAACATTCCTGGATGAGTTGTCTTGTAGCATGTCTTACGAAAGTCTTACGAAAGCTACTTCACAAAACATGTCAAGCAGTAGTGTAGTTATTTATATATCTTAGTCATAGAGATATAAAGAGACATAGAGAGGGAAAATATTACAAGTAAATAACGTGGAATGCGTGTAATAAAATTTGTATATGAAATCTGCAGATATGATACATGGAGACAGAAGATAGAGTGATTTCTAGTGATGTGTTACGTCCATATGTGGCAGAGACAATACGCTTGGCAAGCACACATAGGCACACAGCAGGACTGTTCCATGTCATGCATGATAGACTTTGTTTAGTTCTTTCAGGCATGACATGAACTTACTCCTGCGGGGCCTATGGACCTTGCAGCCTAAAAAAAATAAGAGTCAGTTGTCTTCTTAGTGGAATTAGACTAACATTCATATTCAATGAGGATTTACAGAAAAGAGAATAATTACAGTTTGATGTAACTTGTGAAAGAACTTTCCCATACAGGCTGTACAACCAGCATAAAATACAATTTATAAAGCAATCTGGAGATAAGAAGTAAACACATATTTGATATTCTATATATCATTCATTTAAATAGATCCTGTGTTGATATCTTTTTTTTTTAATTTCCACAATGCAAAAAAAAGAGCAACTTGGCAAATGCTAAGTTTTAAGTTTCACAATGGTAACAGATTTCAAACAAGCCATGTATATTGGATATTTCCGTCACTTTATAATCAATGTTAAGTGGTTAAACAGGTTTTCCAGTTGAAAAATCTAAATTCTTTTTATGTGCTACTAACACCCCCAATGGATACTTATGCCCCCAATACCTGTTTTTCATGCCTGTGCTTTACTTTCCCCTGAATGGGCATCAGACTATCCTGGCAGAAATGTTTACATTCAACGCTTCCTGTTTTCTTCACTACCTAACAGGGACATACATAGAAATCATGGGCCCCCATAACAAAACTCAGAATTGGGCCCCCCCAATAAAAAGTTCAATTATTACAGCTAATTAGTGAGGGTGCGGGGTGCTGCAGTGATATTGATGAAGAAAATCGGAAAAAAGGCTCATGCACATGACTGTATGCATTTTGTAGTCTGCAAAATGTGAATCTGAAAAAAGTACGGATTAAGTCCGTGTAACTTTTTTTTTTTTTTTTGTGGACCCATTGTAACAATGCCTATTCTTGTCCACAAAATTGACCAGAACAGGACATGTTCTATCTTTTTTGCGGGACTATGGAACAGGCATATGGATGCGGACAGCACACTGTATGCAATCCACATTTTTTGGTCCAGATCCAATCCACAAAAAAAGGAAAGGACACGGAAACAAAATACATTTGTGTGCATGAGCCCTAATTGAGAAAAGTTTATTTAGTGGATATTTTTGCAGTTTTTTTAACATTTTTTTAAAAAATGTATGTATATTATATGTATATGTTTCTAATGTCCACACAGAGCATTGTAAGGGTTAAAATTAGAGATGAGCGAGCATGCTCGGCCGAGCATGCTCGAGTGCCATTTTTGCGTATTTGCGTACGCATTTTAAAATTGGTACGCTAATACATACGCATATTTTAATCTGTACACTAATACGTACGTATTTTAACAATTTGTACGTTATGCGTACGCATTTGTGTACAGATTAAAATATGTGTATGTATTAGCGTACCAATTTTAAAATGCGTACGCAAATACGCGAAAATGGCACTCGAGCATGCTCGGCCGGCCGAGCATGCTCGCTCATCTCTAGTTGAAATGGTGCAATTGTACAATTGTACACTAGCTCCAGTTGAAGCAGTGAGTTATACCAAAAGCTGATGGCGCAGGCTCAATTTTTGAGCTTGTTACACCACAAATGCTACAAGTTGTCAGGGGGGATCCAGCTCACTTTTAAAATAGGGTATTTCTAATAGGGCAATGAGAGGCAGGGAATGGATTGTCCCTCAGAACTTGATGCATACATGGGTGGGGTGGGGTGGGTTGTATTTCAATGGGGGTGCTGGGTATATGAGGGAGGTTGTATGTATGTGGCAGAGATGCTGTGTGTCTTGCACTTATAGTATGATATTACTACTAGTGCAAGCCACACAGACCCTCCCCATATTCCTCCCTCCACATTGCAGGACAGTGTGTGAGTGTATCTATACCTGTCCATGCTCCAGGCTCTCCTGCAGGTCACCCAGATACAGGACCTCAGCCACAGGCTGCACGGAAGATGGATGGGCTGAGGGCTCTCACATTGCTCTCATTACAGAGGCGCTCGACTGTAACAGCTCATTCTGGCAGAGCAGAGAGCAGAAGTCATGTGTCAGCCGGCAATAAGCAGCGCAGGCTGCACAGGCAAGGAGAAAGGGAGAAGTAAGGAGGAGGGCTGGGGCCAGATATCTGTCTACTGTTACTGGTGTGCAGCACGTATTCTGGTCAGAAAGGGGGTGGAGCCATGCAGCCTGGCTGGGCCCCCTGACCTCACAGGCCCCATAGCCAGTGCGTGGTCTGCCTATATTGATGGTATGCCACTACTACCTAACCTTATTTATAAACAAGCTTGTCTGCTCCACAGGGTGATGAGCCACAAGCTGGCCCCGCCTGCCACACTGAAATTTCCTTGTGGACCGAGGCCTAGAGGGCTACCCAAGCCTTCATTATGATCCTCAGGACAATGATACACTTTCAAACTGTGGCACAGGTTAAGTTGTTAAGTTCCCAGTCCTCCCCTGGCAGTAACTGTGCCAACTATACCTCCTGTGGCCACGTTACTACACCCATACATGAATCCTGCTAGTGTCTCTTGCTGCATCACATCACTGACAGTCCACAGGCTCTACCTTCCCCATCTTGGAGTGCAATAAACAGCAAGCACATCAAAATACACATGTATAAAATCCTATCATGAATGGTACAGCCTGCTACTGCATGGCTGTAACATTGCCTGTTGTGTGTGATATTGCCTTCTGAGCTGTGTATATAATCCTATCTTGTACAATACTGGTGTTGTGTGTATCTAAGCCTGTCATGTCCAATACTGTTCACGGTGCCTGTGTCTCTAAGTCTATCATCTGCCCTACAGTCTGCTGTTCCATATTAAAGATTTTCATGTGGGATACTGCAATTTGCAGATCACAAAATGAATACGGTCATGTGCATGAGCCCTATTCGGGGCCATTCACATGGTGGGTTTTACCACTGAATTTTAGTGTGGACAGCCGCACCGAAATTTCACTGTAAACTTATCCATTGCCTACATTAATTACAGTAGGAGGCAGTGGTGAGGAACCCCTCCAGGTGCTGCTGTGGCTATAAGTCACCGCTCTGTGATCCTGATTGCTGCCTCTGATTTAAATGAATGGGAGGCAGAAAAGTTGCAGAGGCTGGTGATATTTTGGCCTGCGCCGAATGAAGGCCGCACGGCGCAGGCGCGAGATTTGGAGCTCGGGCAGGGCCGGCAGCAGTTAGAGCGAGCTGCCTGGCCCTGTCCATCATAAGAAAGGAGGCGTCACTAGAGGTGGGGAAACGGCGCTACTAGGTGCAGGGTTACCGCCCCTTGCACCTACTAAGCCTAATTTGCATATCATAAAAGAGTATTATTTCTGAAAAACGGGAACACCAATACGAAAATGATTACCAGATTGGGCATCAGGTGACATTTGTACATTGCAAATGTCATCCTGTTTGATATGCCCAAAACTGGTGACAGAAACCCTTTAATGTACAACTGTGTGTATAAAGGTTTGTGTGTGTGTATACCCTGTATATGTGTATGTATGTGTATATATACTGTAACCTGTATATGTGTGTATGTGTGTATATATACCCTGTATATGTGTATGTATGCGTGTATATATATACCCTGTATATGTGTATGTTTGTGTGTATATATAGACCCTATATATGTGTATGTATGTGTATATATACCCTATGTATGTGTGTGTGTATATATACCCTGTATATGTGTGTATGTATGTGTGTATATGTACCCTGTATGTGTGTATATATACCCTGTATATGTGTGTATGTATGTGTGTATATATACCCTGTATGGGTGTGCATATACCCTGTATGTGTGTGCATATACCCTGTATATGTGTGTGTGTGTGTATATATATATATATATATATATATATATATATATATACACCCTGTATATGTGTGTATGCATGTTTGTATATATACCGTGTATATGTGTGTATGCATGTGTGTGTATATATCCCCTGTATGTGTGTATGTATGTGTGTATATATACCCTGTATATGTGTATAACATGTGTATATATGTGTGTGTGTGTGTATGTATGTGTGTATATATACCCTGTATGTGTGTGCATATACCCTGTATATGTATCTGTATGTGTGTATATATACCCTGGATGTGTGTGCATATACCCTGTATATGTGTGTATGTGTATGTATGTATGTGTATATATATATATATATATATATATATATATATATATATATATATAAAATCTATTTTATTTATTTATTTATGAGCCTACAAATGAGCGTTTTGCAATATGAGTTGATTGAGCTGTAATAGCTAGAAGAAGGCAGATTCCACTATTGTATTTCAGAATTCTAAAATTCCCTTTTTTGGCATAATCCAGATACAGTTTCTATAGAAATATAAAGATTGGGCAAGTGGACAATGAAATAGTCATGGAGTGCATTTAGTTGTAATAATGCATTTAAATGAAAATAAATAAATAAATACCGACTGCAAACTTAACCCCTTCAAGCGACAGCCAGTTTGGACCAAATGCCGGAGCCCCATTTTTCAAATCTGACATGTGTCACTTTATGTGGTAATAACTTTGGAACACTTTTACTTATCCAGGCCATTCTGAGATTGTTTTCTCGTCACATATTGTACTTCATGACAGTGGTAAATTTGAGTCAAAATATTTAATTCTTATTTATAAAAAAATACCAAATTTACCAAAAAAATTAGAAAAATTTGCAAATTTCCAAATGTCAATTTCTCTACTTTTAAAATACCTAGTAATACCTCCAAAAATAGTTATTACTTTACATTCCCTATGTGTCTACTTCAGGTTTGGATCATTTTGAAAATTACATTTTATTTTTTTGGGACGTTAGAAGGCTTAGAAATTTAGAAGCAAATCTTGAAATTTTTCACAAAATTTCCAAAGCCCACTTTTTAAGGACCAGTTTAGGTCTGAAGTCACTTTGTGAGGCTTCCATCATAGAAACCACCCAAAAATGACCCCATTTTAGAAACTACACCCCTCAAGGTATTCAAAACTGATTTTACAAACGTTATTAACCCTTTAGGTGTTCCACAAGAATTAAAGGTAAATGTAGCCAAAATTTCCGAATTTCACTTTTTTGGCAGATTTTCCATATGAATCATTTTATTCTGAGAATAAAGCAAGGGTTAACTGCCAAAAAAAACTCAGTAATTATTACCCTGATTCTGTAGTTTACAGAAATGCCCCATTTGTCATTGTAAATTACTATACAGGCACACGGCAGGGCGCAGAAGGAAAGGAACGCCAGGGCAGATTTCACTGGAAAAAGTTTAAGTTGCCATGTCACATTTGATGCACCCCTAGAGTAGGAAACTCCAAAAAATGACCCCATTTTGGAAACTACGGGATAAGTTGGCAGTTTTGTTAGTACTATTTTAGGGTACATACGATTTTTGGTAGCTTTATATTACACTTTTTGTGAGGCAATGTAACAAAATCTAGCAGTTTTGGCATTGTTTTTATTTTTTGTTATTTACAACATTCATCTGAAAGGTTAGATCATGTGATATTTTTATAGAGCAGGTCGTTACGGACGCGGCAATATCTAATATGTATACTTTTTTTTATTTATTTAAGTTTTACACAATATTTTTGAAACACACAAAAAATCATGTTTTAGCTCATTTGTTGCGGGACGAGATGGTTAGATTGGTACTATTTTTGTGGGCATACGCTTTTTTGATCGCTTGGTATTACATTTTTTGTGATGAAATGTGAAATGGCTTTTTTTAGACAGTTTTTATTTTTTA
>ONZH01024282.1:0-42590 GCA_900303285.1 Rhinella marina
GTGGCTATTTAGTCTGCGACCCAGAGAAATGTCGCACAGAGAGTTTTCTGGATCAAGCGGTAGATGATATTGGTAGCAAATGACTTGGTTATTATTGTGTGACGTACAGAAAGTGCCACCTGGACATTATATACGGATGGGAGCGAATGTGCTGAACTGTGACACACAGAAAGGTTACACGTAGCTGAGTAAAATGGATTTGTATCACTGAGCTAAAACAACTGAACTAATAATTTTTTTTTTTTTATATTTTGTTTTTTTGGGAACGTGACGTGCAGGAAATATGGTAGAACTGACTGACACCCTCTTAACGGTGGCTATTTAGTCTGCGACCCAGACAAATGTCACACAGAGAATTTTCTGGATCAAGCGGTAGATGATATTGGTAGCAAATGACTTGGTTGTATTGTGTGACGTACAGAAAGTGTCACCTGGACAGTATATATGGATTGGAGTGAGTCAGTGCTGAACTGTGACACACAGAATGGTTCCACAGTGCTGTGTGCAATGGATTTGTATCACTGAGATAGAAAAAAAAAAAAAAACAGGGTTAGATATGGCGATAGCTGCACTACTAGTGCCAGCCAGCCAAGTGACAAAAAAAAAAAAAAAATGTCTTCTAGCCCTTAGAAGGGCTGTTGGGTTCTTTGTGGGTGATCCCTGCCTAACAGACAACTAAATGCAGGCCCTAACACTGTCCCTGAAAGGCAGCAGCTCTATCCCTAACGACATCCAGACGGCATCTGAGCCGAGCGCCGCGGCCAGTCGGTAGTATATTCCAGGGTCACCTGATCAGGCCAGCCAACCCCTTCTTTCGACATGTAAGGGCCCCACGTGATGCTGGGTGTACTGTAGAGTCTCCTGGCTTGTGATTGGCTGTGTTTTTAGGCGCCAGAAAAGCATGATGCGGAAGTTGCCATTTCCTCGAGTGTGGCGAGATACTCGTCCGAGCTGCGAGTACTTACGAGTACCCTAATACTCGAACGAGTACCAAGCTCGGACGAGTATGCTCGCTCATCTCTATCTAGGTTCTTCAAAGTAGCCACCTTTTGCTTTGATTACTGCTTTGCACACTCTTGGCATTCTCTTGATGAGCTTCAAGAGGTAGTCACCTGAAATGGTATTCCAACAGTCTTGAAGGAGTTCCCAGAGATGCTTAGCACTTGTTGGCCCTTTTGCCTTCACTCTGCGGTCTGGTGACTGTGGAGGCCAGATCATCTGACGTAGCACCCCATCACTCTCCTTCTTGGTCAAATAGCCTTTACACAGCCTGGAGGTGTGTTTGGGGTCATTGTCCTGTTGATAAATAAATGATGGTCCAACTAAACGCAAACCAGATGGAATAGCATGCCGCTGCAAGATGCTGTGGTAGCCATGCTAATTCAGTATGCCTTCAGTTTTGAATAAATCCCCAACGCTGTCACCAGCAAAGCACCCCCCACACCATCACACCTCCTCCTCCATGCTTCACGGTGGGAACCAGGCATGTAGAGTCCATCCGTTCACCTTTTCTGCGTCGGCGGTTGGAACCAAAGATCTCAAATTTGGACTCATCAGACCAAAGCACAGATTTCCACTGGTATAATGTCTATTCCTTGTGTTCTTTAGCCCAAACAAGTCTCTTCTGCTTGTTGCCTGTTTTCCTAGCAGCTATTTTACCATGAAGGCCTGCTGCACACAGTCTCCTCTTAACAGTTGTTGTAGAGATGTGTCTGCTGCTAGAACTCTGTGTGGCATTGACCTGGTCTCTAATCTGAGCTGCTGTTAACCTGCGATTTCTGAGGCTGGTGACTTGGATGAACTTATCCTCCGCAGCAGAGGTGACTCTTGGTCTTCCTCTCCTGGGGCGGTGCTCATGTCAGCCAGTTTCTTTGTAGTGCTTGATGGTTTTTGCGACTGCACTTGGGGACACTTTCATAGTTTTCCCAATTTTTCGGACTGACTGACCTTCATTTCTTAAAATAATGATGGCCAATCGTTTCTCTTTATTTAGCTGTTTTTTTCTTGCCATAATACAAATTCTAACAGTCTATTGAGTAGGACTATCAGCTGTGTATCCACCTGACTTCTGCCCAACACAACTCATGGTCCCAACCCCATTTATAAGGCAAGAAATCCCACTTATTAAACCTGACAGGGAACACCTGTGAAGTGAAAACCATTTTAGGTGACTACCTCTTGAAGCTCATCAAGAGAATGCCAAGAGTGTGCAAAGCACTAATCAAAGCAAAAGGTGGCTACTTTGAAGAACCTAGAATATAAGACATATTTTCAGTTGTTTCACACTTTTTTGTTAAGTATATAATTCCACATGTGCTAATTCATAGTTTTGATGCCTTCAGTGTGAATCTACAATTTTCATAGTCATGAAAATACAGAAAACTCTTTGAATGAGAAGGTGTGTCCAAACTTTTGGTCTGTACTGTATATAATATAAAAATACAGTAAACCACAAACTATTAACAGACTGATACAGACGGGGAGAGGATACCCCCTGCAAGAGCTCACAATCTACAAATGAGTTACAGCATGAGGGGGGAGTTAAAGAACATCTGTTTAGGCTTAAGTATGATAGTAGTGTTGTATATCTTAGATATAGTGGCTGAAACTGATTGCCAAAAGGTTTGAAGAATGGGGCAGGACCACCATATGTGTAGAATGTTTCTCCTTGTCTTTTGAGCATCTGCAACAATTATCTGGTATAAATGGATACCATTTGTGAGTTTTAATTGGGTTAATTTAACATTTTATATAAATGTTCCTGTGATCTGACACAATGTGACGGACCATGAGATGCTTTGTAAATGGTACTAATTTGCTTGTCAGATAAGGTTAAGTTTAAATCTTTCTCCCATGTGGAGGGAAAAACTCTCTTTAGTGTTTTATAATATGAAATGGGTAATCTGCCTGGTCTTGGGGCCTTCCAAGATAGGTTCTTTGACTGGAGAGACTGGAACTTAGTTAGTGTAAAGGGGTGAAAAGTTTGGTTTGTTGTGAATGCTTTAGTGTAGGAGCAATGTAAAGAAGAAGTGTTGTACTTCAAGATGTTGAGCATTTTTAGAAAGGACAGATTTGCGTGGTTGATACAATTCAGAATTTTGATGAGAGGGTTCAGGGGTGCATTTTTTTTTTTTTTTAATTGTAAAGATCATAAGTTTAGACGCCTTGTCCCCATGAACAAATTGACATTTCTTTTTCTATTAAGGCAGACTTTCGCAGACTGACTGTTTAGATGTCTCTAAACGGGGTCAAATCGTCTAGGACTTGAAGGGCTCCCCATTGTTTGTGTTGTGTTGATGTCAAAATCTCAGTACAGAAGGTTTGGATATCATTCATTTTCTTTTTGTTTTGATATGATGCATCCTTGAATAAGTGAGTGCCTGCATTCACATTATCTATCTATGACTCACCCTAACCTTGATAATAAACATGTAATACGTACCAATGAGTTTCAGAAATTCTTCAAAACATTTGACTTTAACATTGAAAAGTGTAAATGAAATAAAACATTCTCTTGACTAGAACAACATTTTACAAAGTTCAATATCTTTTTCTTCTTTCTATTGATGAAAAACTCAGATTCCTAAGAGTTCACTGTAAAATCAAGCTTGGCCCCAAGGGACCGAGGCACAAACCACAGATGTCTTCAGTAGGCTTCTTACGTACATATAAATGTGATGCAGATTATAAACTAACAGGCAATGGTATATTCCAAGGGCTGTTCCTCCAAGTCTAAAGAAAAGGAATAATCCCAGAAGCATAGCCTAAGCTCTTTAACTCTGTCAAAGGAAAGAATGACAAACATCTTGCTGTCAACACATTATTAGGGGCAAAAGCGATGATGATGGCCTTGGAAAGTAGAACAAATTTAGTAAATGTATTCCTTTCCAGCATAGCAAAGTTTTTTATATTTTATCGCTGATATTTGCATTCACTTTCATACTGGGATTCAGGGTAAGGAGGAGCGAAACAGTTTGTACGGAACTGGGTTGACCTCAGCCCTGACAAGTTGACCTCAGCCAGTGTCCAAAACATCACTTTTGTCAAAATGAACCAAGCCTGGATTGGGGAAAATTTTCACACTTCTCCAGCTGAGGCCAATGAATAGATCTGCTGTTGCTGGTGGTGTCTCATGGTGCCACCTTTACTGCCAGCCTCCATCATGCCACCATCGCCATCATGCTACTGCTGTGACTTGCCAACCATCATGTTTTGTACAGCTGCTGCCTCGATCATTTCACCACTGCCATTATGCCACTGCTGCGTTCCTGTCAACCATCATCTTCCATAAATTGTTGCTGCCTTCATCATGCTTCTGCCTGCTAACATGTACCCTATGACAAACCATACAGCTGTTGGCTCACAAGTGGTCCTTGAGGCATTTGCTGGGGTTTAATGCCCTAAGGCATCATGCCCAGGGGAAAGTTGTATGCATGTTCCATTTATGATGGGACACGGAGTTCCCATATTATCCTTTCCCATAGGCACATCATGTGCCAATCAGTGTCGGGACTAGGCAGTTTGGTGCCCTATGCAAAGTAGTCAAATGGCGCCCCCCCAAATTGGCCCCACCCATTATTATAAGCCCCTCCTAAATATAATAGGCCACTCCCAGCAAACACTGTACAGCTGAAATGATATTGTTGAGTCACGCCTGTATACATCATACAGAGAGGAGAGGACGTGTCCTGGCTGCACTGCCTACCTAACATTATACACATTATACAATAGACAACAGCAGGCTACAGCAAGGAAGCTCCTTCCCTCTCCTCAGATCCTGATCAAGGCCTGTGGTTCCCCACCACCATCTGCCACCCACCCGTGACCTGCTGCCCCTCTTGGCTGTCCTCACCGAGCTCTGAATCCTCCTTCTGCAAATGGCAGAGGGAGGAGCCGGAGCATCTCCTCTCCTACATAGCGCCCCATATCTCTTACATCCAGTGATGTCACCTTTGTTGTAGACGTACTATTTCCTCATCTTCTTCATTCGGACCAGACCGCCATGAAGATTTTTCAGCCATCTCTCGTATCTGCAGAGATACAGACATTAGTTTCCCACATTTCCATCATCTTCACATCTTCTGAACACCTCATCCTGCCACCCCCAATACTGTGCCCCCTAATACTATACTGCAGAAACTGTCCCCTGAAAAATACAACTGCCACACAGATAGTGCCCCCTACAACAATTATTGGCACAGAGTCCCCTAAAAAATAACTGCGTCCGGACACTAATAGTATAAAGATAATGTCCCCCAAAAATAATTGTGCTAAATTGATACTGTGCCAGGGTGCCCCCCAAAGTAACAGTGCTCCCCAAAATCCCACCAATAGAAATAATTATCTGCCAGAGCACACTTAATAGTAATGCCCCCATAGTGCCCATACTAGACATCGTGTTCCCCATAGCCCCCAGTAGTAGTAAAGCTCACCATAATACCCCCAAGTAGTAATAATTCACCTTGTAATACGACAGAACAAGTCGTAGTTGAGCTAATGTCCCCATAATGTATCCCAGTATAAAATACCCCTATATAGTGCCCCAGTATATGCCCCCATAGTGTCCCCCATAATATGCCAGTAAAAAATGCCCCTTCTTGCTGCCCCCACCAGATGCCCTATAGTGCTCCTCTCCCCCATAATGTGCCAGTAAAAATTGCCCCCTTTGTGCCAGATGCCATAGTGCCCCCTATAATGTGCCAGTAAAAAATGCCCCTTTAGAGTTACCAGATGCCCCCCATAGTGCTCCACTCCCCCATAGTGCCCCAAAAAATTGCCCTATAGTGCCACCAAATGCCCCATAATGCCTCCCATAATGTGCCCGTAAAAAATGCCCCCTTAGTGCCAGAAGCCATAGTGCCCCCTATAATGTGACAGTAAAAAAATGCCCCTTCTTGCTGCCCCCACCAGATGCCCCTATAGTGCTCCTCTCCCCCATAATGTGCCAGTAAAAATTGCCCCCTTAGTGCCAGATGCCATAGTGTCCCCCTATAATGTGCCAGTAAAAAATGCCCCTTTAGAGTTACCAGATGCCCCCCATAGTGCTCCACTCCCCCATAGTGCCCCAAAAATTGCCCCTATAGTGCCACCCAGATGCCCCATAATGCCTCCCATAATGTGCCAGTAAAAAATGCCCCCTTAGTGCCAGAAGCCATAGTGCCCCCAATAATGTGCCTGTAAAAAATGCCCCTTTTAGAGCCACCAGATTCCCTCATAGTGCCCCCAAATGATGCCCCTATAGTGCTCCACTCCCCCATACTGCCCCCAAATAATGCCACCAGATGCCCCATAGTGCCGCTCTCCCCTATAGTGTCTCCCATGTGCCTATAAAAATGCCCCCTTATTGCCATCAGATGCCATAGTGCCCCCATAATGTGCCAACAAAAAAGGCCTCTTTAGAGCCCTCATAGTGCTCCCCTCCCTCATAGTGCCCCTGTATTGCCCCTCCATAATGTGCCCAAAAAAAGGCCCCCAGATGCCCCCACAGTGCTCCTCTCCCCCATGGTGCCCCCCCTTAATGTGCCAGTAAGAAATTCCCCAGTAAATGGGCCAGTGAGAAATTGCCAGCAGGTGCCCCCTATAATATGGCATCTATTAAAAAAAAAAAAACACTAATATTTACCTCCATCAGCAGCGATGAGGAGCAGGCCTCTTCCGGCCTGTGTCCCGCGCTGTGTGTTGCCCGGCTCAGGCGGCGCGATGATAATGACGTTATCACGCTGCCTAAGTTGGCCTCTGATAGACCGCAGCCATTAGTACCTGCAGCCTATCAGAAGAACAGGGATGGGAGACGCCTCTCCCTCCCCTGCCGCAGGACAGGCATCTGTATCGCTGTCCTGAGGACGGCGATACAGATGAATATAGAGATGAGCGCTTCCACAATGGAAGCGCTCATCTCCTACTGCCCCCACACGCCGACTGCACTTAGATCCAGGGCCGCACCGCCTGTGGCGATCGGCGGTGCGGCCCTGAGGAATTAAAAAAAAAAAGTGAATGGTTCTAGGGGGGGTCCAGACCCGTTGGACCCCCCCTGTGGCTGCGCCCCCCTCTCAGATGGCGCCCTAGGCGGTCGCCTCCCCCGCCTACCCCTAGTCCCGGCCCTGTGCCAATGCATGATTGCTGCTTGAGGGAGCGTATTGTCCACTAGCAATATCATTTCTAATGGACAATACATTCTTTTTAGTATAGCATGCCATGGAATTTGCCACCATAAGACCTCTTTATATAATTGGAGACAAATAAAAGCACAAAATGGGCCCATAGCAGTTCCTGTGTGCAATATTCCATATGTATATAAAACAAATATAATAATAGATACAATACGGCCTTGTGCATGATGCCTTTGCCTATTACGGCTCCATACAGTATGACTATTGTTACTATTCCCTGCAAAAATATTGAAAAGACATTCAATAATATCATTGTACAAGATACAAAGTCTGGACTGAATGTGGGTGGCTGTTGTAGTTGAATGTAATAATAGCCTTTAACAGACCCTGTAAATATCATCTGTCATAGAGGTAATGTTCTCCATTATACATGCGGTTCATTGTCTAAACACAGACGATACATTGCATTTTCACGAGCCTGGCTGAATCTTTTCTGAAAGGTCATATAGTGTTTTGCATTGTATCTCATTGGTACTTACTGTGGAGTGTATTAATAGAATTGCTCTCAGGCATGTGACTACACAGTAGGAACGTACGGGACCCAGGCTGTTTGAGAAATGATGTACCTGCTATTAACAATTCTTTTGATATGTTTATTTTTCTGGATCTGTCATCTCCATTTGCGTTCCCGGTATTCTCTATTAAATAGAAATACGGCATTCGGCTGCCTCTCTGAACAGACTATAATTGGACCAAATGAGCTGAGTTAACTGGAAAAGAGTCTATAATAGTTTGTTTCCGTGAGTTAAGAGACATGGCTGAGACCACCTGCTGATGGTCATTCCCGATAACATTTTTTCCTTCAGCGCTTCTAAGAAGTGTGTGCTCTCAGGCAGAGCTGCAGTAATAACACAGACATCTTTCAGACTTTCACATGTTTTTCTCAGTCTTTTAATGCTAACTACTGCAAAGTGTGAATTTTCTGTGAGCTTATTGTGGACATAACCTCCTGAATCTGACTACCCTGGAGTAGGCACTAGCTGTATTATGATTTATTTGAAAGTGCCATTAATTCCATGACTCTGTACATCTAAGTGTTACACATAAATAATATAAAACAACACAAGTACAATGTGCATGAACTTCGTAACAGACACCTACAGAAGGGGAGAGGACTCCACCCAATGAGAGCTTAAAATCTACAAGGGAAGGAGATGGACACAGTAAATAAGAGTAAAGGCAAGGTGCAGACTGGATATAGACCCAACAGGGAATTTTGCCCCACAGGGCCACCCAAGACCTCATCACAGCTGCTGGCTAGGTACATACTACTGGGGACACTATAGGGGTCATTTTTAGAGGAAGTCTAGGCAGCATGTAAAGGTAGGGCTGGCTAGGTGCTGTGGCCCACATCTCCTCGTTCCATATCTTAAAAAATATTTGACCATTTCTAATAACTAATGCAGCATATGATTGTCAATGATTGTCCCAGTTTCCTCAGTTTGGCTATAATAATAATGCTCAACCTGCAGCCCTTCAGCTGTTGTAAACTACAACTCCCACCATTCTCTGTTGTAGGCTGATAGCTGTAGGCTGCCCAGGTATGTTGGGAGTTGTAGTTTTTCAACAGCTGGAGGGCCGCAGGTTGGGCACCCCTGATAATACTAATGACCTATTCTCAGGATAGGTTATCCATATCTGATTGGTGGAGGTCCGCTTCCCAGAACCCCGGAACCCCAGATGTTTGAAGAGACTTGGTGTTCCATGAGTGTTCAGGTCTTTTCCTAGGTCATGTGATGTTACATAGTGGTCGCATGTCCTAGCTGCAGCTCAGTCCCATTCAAGTGAATGGGACTGAGATGCAATACCAAGCACAGCCACTATACAACGGATGGTGCTGTGCTTGGTAACCTATGAGGAAACCATGATGCTCACCAGAGCTCCAGTTAATGCCGAAGCTTCATTAAACAGCTGATTGATGGGAGTGCTGGATGTTGGATCTCCACCAATCTCATATTGAAAACCTAAGCCATCAATATCTAAGCAATGGAAAATAAATATCTGATCTTCAATTATATTACTTACGGAGTTGGAACATACCTATGTTCTATAATATTTCAGAACCCCTGGGTAAGTAGCATTGTGCATGAACAATGAAGTGTCCTCCCAGTATACTGACCTCAGGAGGAGCTGATTGTCCTTTCAACTGAACATGAATGCTGAAGCGTGAAAAAATGGTCCATACATACTACGATGACACAAGTTGGAGATGAGTGAATCGATTTGTAAACAGGGTTCTGCACCTACAATGGGGTGACCCAAAGCTGAGGACACTCCTTCAGCCACTTGAAAGACAGGACATCTCACCCAGCCCTGACAGTCTTGCACCTGGGCCACTGCTTCAAGAAGCTTCCACTACCAGAGCAGTGACTGCGCAAGCACCACTACACTTCCAGATTCTCAATACAAATTGATTTGCTCATCTCTGTTGGGGACCCAATCCAATTGGACTTGTGTACACTTTTTTTTCCATGTTCCTGGGAGAAGACAACAGACTTGACAACATGGAATTGCTAAGTAGTGAAGTTATGGAGCAATATTTGGTCGCACCAACATCATGGTGGGCTTTTATGTATCATGGTATGAGGTAATGTAGAATTATAATAAAGGTATTTAGAAGCATTTTTGTATCTATCTATCTATCTATCTATCTATCTATCTATCTATCTATCTATCTATCTATGAAGTCAGATTGAAAAGACAAGTTTGCTTTTAGGCATTTTGAATCGTCTTTTATTTATGATCATCTCTTACTCCATTCCCAGTAAGAAAGTACATACATTGCCAGAGAGAAGCCATCATCAATTATGAATCCTCTTGCATATATTTCAAAGCCGACTTGGGAGGAAGTTCCAAGTTACGTTCTCGGGTGGAAGTTTCCACAAGGAATAACGTATATAAATAGCATCTGAGGAGCAGAATTCTGAGCTAATTCATGCAACATTTTGTAAAGCTATCCAGTATTATCCACAGGAATGCAATTTGTGAGCAATTTGTCAAGGTTGATTATCAAATGTTAACACTGAAAAGTCAATTGAACTTTATTGTGAGGAGCGCTAACGCATTGCCAGGGTCTTTTCTTTCTATAATGCATGGATTTATTCATTAAGTTGAGGTACTTGGGAATGTATGAAATGCGATCATCACGATTATGCAAATTTAAATGTGATTGCCCTTCACAGAAATCTGCCCAGGAACAATCAAATAATGTAGATTTAGAAGTCATGTCAACGGAGATAATAGGCTTTGAAGGTCATAGCCCTCGTTAGTGATCCGTGTTTCCCAACTTGTTAGAGTGTTTGGATAACAAAACATCTTTCAGTCCCAGACAAATGAGCTAAGGGGATGACTTGTGTTGTAAATAGGTGACGGAACACCAAGGGACTGAAAGAGGATGAGCCGTGATGGAAGCTGAAGGACTTAATTAATAAGGTACAACATTTATGAGACACCAACTTATACTCTATTACAGTAGAGTCCAATGCATGAGAACTCAGAGAGCACACGTTGACATGAGCGGTGCATACAGTAAATAACTATATACTATGCATGCCAAGTACTGTAAACGTTTTATAAAGTTTTTGACAACATATGTCATGTCTATCTACTAACATTTAGCTTAATGTAGTAATAAATCACAAAGTATGTAGTCTAAGAATGAGCAAATCACTTCATATGAATCGATCAGTTCTTCATCTGCAAGGGGCTGTCCCAAACATGAATAAGCTCTCTGCTTTGAATTGATTGATAGGCCCAGGAAACTTGGCCTGCATTGCCAATTTTGCACCGTTCCTCTGAGTAGTGGTGCAAGGGTGGAGGCTCCAATTCTACTACCATAGCTGTGACTGCTACCATTACAGCAGTCACTTCTACAGAGGCAAAAGAAGAGCCTCTATGCTTTCACTACTACAGAGATTTGACATGCCATCTCAACACAAGTTACTACTGTGATGTGAACAGGCATGGCACAGGACCGTTGATACTGCTGAGGCCATCGATTGGCCAGCAGTGGTAACGTCCGTATAGACACCATGGCACACTTTTAGTCGAGCGGGGATCAGAAATGCAGTAGAAGGGAACTTGGCACTGGAGCTGGAGTGCAGGTGACAATTGAGTCATTTTTTTAAATCCCTGCCTGGCCATATTGAAAGGATTCTCAGTCTCAGATAGCCACTTTAAGTATTTAAAGCTGTATTAACATCTATGAATATTATGGCATATTGCAACATTATGATTGGGAACGGGCTTCTGACACTCGTGCAAAAGACAAAAATTAAGAGGGTGATGACTTTTTGTATTTCCCCTGCATAGCATGAGTCCTGCTGGACTGGGAGCTGCAACATATCTACAACTGAATGGAGTTGTGAGCAGCTACTTACATAGTTGTTGACTGTAGAGGTAAAATCTGAAGAAGCTGCAGCTCTTATAAGAGTTTTCCAAGACTTAAAGGGAACCTGTCATCTCCAAAACACCCCCTGAACTAGAGTAAGCGGTGTATAGTGTAAGTGATGCTGAATCCGAATATGTAATTTTTATCTTCATACTCACTTCCATTCCGATGCTGTGCTCCCACAAACGGGCAGTAAAATGCACTCAGTGGACTCCAGTGCACACTCACATAATGGAGAGGACTGAAAGAAGAGTTCTCTCAATGTATTTTACTGCTGGTTTGTGGGAGCACAGCGTCAGAATGGAGGTGAGTATAAAGATAAAACTTACATATTCGGATTTAGCATCACTTACACTATACACCGCTTACTCTAGTTCAGGGGGTGTTTCGGAGATGACAGGCTCCCTTTAAGTACTGATGACCTATCTTCTGGACAATTCATCAGTATCTGATTGGTGGTGGTTCGACACACAAGACCCCCGACAATCAACTGATTAAGAAGGCACCTGCGCTCCTGTGAGCTTTCTCTCTGCTCACCAAGCAAAGCATCATGCATTGTATAATGCCTGTCCTTGGTATAACAGCTCAGTCCCATTCACTTCTATGGGGCTGAGCTGGGTTTAGGCAATGTGACCCATGCACGTGACGTCATGCCTAAGAAAAGCTGGAGAAGGCAGCGGCCCTACTGTGAGCACCGCTGACTTCTCAAACATTTGACCAGCGGGGGTCTCGGATGTAGGACCCCCACCAATCAGGTACTAGAGGAAAGGTCATCAGTATTTAAGTCTTGGAAAACCTCATTAACTAGGAATATGTCTTCTTCATTCTGGGGCTCATAGGTATGTCAAATTATCTTATAACTTTTCATAACATGTGCCACTGTCTTTTTTCGGTGTGATAGGAGAAAGTTGCTATATCTGCAGTATATTCATGTCATACATGTGGATATTGCTGCAAAAATACAGCGTGTCTTCTGCAAAATCTATCATAGAGCCTGCAGTCGAAATATACTCTCTGTGTACACCCACCCACCCAGGGGTTTTCTGGGAGTACAATCAGTAGAGGAACGAGTTCCCTCACCCCGCTGGTCAGCTGTTTGATGAGGTGGAAGCTGGTGTGCTGCAGTGAGTTCAGCAGACTCCTTACAGCATGTCAAGCACAGTACCATATATTGTATAGTGACCGTGCTTAGTATTGCAGTCCAGACTCATTTACCTGTGACTAGTGAACGTGACATGACTGGCCCTCACCGAAGTGCCACGGTCTGTACTAACAACTGATTGGCAGGAGTTAGTCAGACACCACAACTATCAGATTTCGATGACCCATCCTGATGACAAATCATCAATACTGTACTCACGGAAAAGCCCTTTGCGGGGCTGCCCAGCTCCTCCAATCTTATCAGGCATGGAGAGAAGCTTCTCCAAACCCGACAGGGCATTTGCCAAGGCAACTGTCCGATGTCCTGCAAACAACTTGCAAGTGACCTTTTGATTAAACTCACAACTGTCAAGGGTGGTGTGCACCAAAGTCTCTTCATGCCCGTTGTTAGATCAGGATGGGACAAAGACACCACTTTTATATACAGTCTCTTTGTTAGAAGAACACCACTGGCACCATAAGAGGTACTCATAATGCTGCATCCATCGCTAAAGCCAGAACATGAACCTGATAACCTGAATCCCAAATATCCTGAAATCTAATTTACCCAAACAGAGGAATATTTATATGTTAATTCAAATCTATTTAACATTTCAGGATAGCATTTTCTTCAGTAACGGGTTACTGATGCTAATTGAATATTCAGTAATTGTACCTTTTTTATTCATTTTAGTTAGACCGATCTCTTACAGTAGAAAATAAAGATTAGGCATTTTACGAGGCAACAGAACACTTATGTTTCATTCACTTATGTCGTTCTGTCCATTATGTTGTATTCTTGAATTATGCTCGAGTCTGGAAGGAAAATGGGGGTCACCAAAAAGCCAGGTTGATTGTGATATTCACCTTTATTCATCTTTACCTAAGAAACAAATATGCTCATCTCTGGTTACAGATAGGAGACATAAAAGTGGTAAAAGAAGTTTCGTTTATGGCATGATTGAACAGGCGTGGAATCACATTTTTTTTATAAATCTGTAGAACATGTGAATACATAAAACTTTGTAATACATTTTATTAGGAGAAAATGACAACTTTCTCACTGTCCAGCTGCTTGTTATTCCCATTTCTCTGTCTGCAGGCACTCTGTAAATAATAAGCACTCTAAAGTCACCAAAAAAAAAAAAAAGTCTGCAATATACAGCAAATAGAGAAGTGGGGGGAGTGCAGCTACAGGATCTCTCCCTGTGCTTGTGAGAGACCACATGTTATGAGAGAGGGAGCACAGCTTTTATACTGTACCAGATTGAGCATGTTTCCTCTGCAAGCATGGAGAGAGACGTTATGCATTTAAAGGGAGCCTGTCTACAGACTGCTAAACTGCTGAAAGCACTATGCAGAGGCTGGGAGCTTTTATCATCAGGAGTATTGGGAATATGAAGTTTTGTGCTTTTGCAAGTGGCCAAGTGAAATGTTCTAAGCTGTCTGTATGGTGGCCTTGTGGTTGAATGCTACATCTGAGGGAGGAGAATTCTTAGCCATTCGTATTTGCTTTGAATAACAACTGTAGCATTCAACCAGGAGGCCACTACGGCCATCGCTCAGAGCAAAGGGGAGGGACTGTAAAGCGTGACAGAAAATACTTCACAGTCAAGCTATGCTTCCTGAGACTTGTAAGAGAAGAATCTGGCAGAACAAAACTTTATATTCAGAGTACTTATGAATAGCATGTAAATAGCCTAGCATGGTCAAAACTTTCCCTTTAAAGAAACAATTGAAAAAGAGATGAGAGAAGCGATTTTACAGATTCAGAATTCAAAAAAATTTCCTCAAAAATTCAAATTGTAACGAATTTCTTGTGGTTCATTTTGGTCGAGTGAGAGAGATCAATGTATATTATGCCACTGGAAAAGATATATACAAGTCAGTCCTCCATCAAAAATGATGACAAAACTGAGGGTCTCAAAAGAAAATTGCCATAGTTAGCTGAGTGGCCTTTGTCAGGGAAAATCTGGTCTTCATAATAAAATTTTGCCCTATGGTAACCTCAAACTGCTTAATCAGTGCTTTTTCATAATAAGATTTTGCCCTGGTGGTGGTCTTGGTTTTGAATTCTGTTAAGAGTAAGCTCAGACAGTGCAGTTTTCTGCATGTACCAAGCCCCCTCACCCACAGCAGCCATTGGTTTTGCTGTAAAATAGTGTGACCATTGGCTGCCAAAGGTGGTGCATCTGCTTTCACCCTAACTGTGGTGTAACAGGACACCTTTGCGTCCATCCCATGACCAGTACAGATTTTTATCTCTAAAAGCTGGAAACTTTTCATGATATAAAAAGTAACATTTTTTTCTGAATTTAGAATACCCCTTCACTGAAAGTGAAATAGGGCTCACTAATCTCTTTTCTAATCCACTTTCATTATAAACTTTAAAGGGGTTCTCCAGGATATTGAAGGCTTATCAGGATACGGTACATCATCAATATAAAATCAACAGGGTCAAACTTTCACAAATCTTGAGTTGTTTGAGGAAGCTGGGGACATCTCCTCACAGCTTACCAAACACAACACCATGCATTGATAGTGGCTGTATTTGGTATTGCCGCTTAGCCACAGTGGAATTCGATCCGAAGTTTAGGAAAAATTAGATTTCCTACAAATCCATATTTCCTCACACTTCCTTTTAATGAATCATTTTCTTTTTCTAAAATGACTGCTGCATGTGTTACAAAGTGAAAGTTAGGAATGTGATATGACTAGAGATGAGCGAGCATTAAAATGCTCGGGTGCTCGTTATTCGAGTCGAACTTTTCCCGATGCTCGGGTGCTCGTTTCGAATAACGAACCCCATTGAAGTCAATGGGAGACTCGAGCATTTTTGCAGGGGACCAAGGCTCTGCCTAGGGAAGGCTGGGTGAAAACCTGGAAACCTCAGAAAATGATGGAAACACCACGGAAATGGACAGGAAACAGCAGGGGCAGCATGCATGGATGCCTCTGAGGCTGCCTAATCCCACCATTACCCAAAATTCTCCTAGTGGGGCATGTGTGGTATCGATTCTTTTCAGTTTAATACCGTATACGTCCTCTATCTTGGTACCATATATTTCATGGATTTTTCGAACAAGGAAAAGGAAAAAGAGCTTGCTCTGGCCAGGGGAGTGTCTTTTCTACTGCAGCTAAAGGGACGTGTCCATGCTCTGCCTATCACAGGTCAGGAGACAATTAAAAGAAGAACCAAAAAAAATCAGTACAATATCTAATACGTCCCCTATCCGGGTAAATTGTTTGGAGAGAGGGCCTGTAGGTGGGGGGCAGGCTGGGGGAAGGAGGTTGAGCTGGAAGAGCCAGAGGAGTGCCCCCTGGGCTAGCGTGTGTGGTGGTGACAACAGCCGGATGGATTTGGAAAAACTTTAGCATCAACCGGTACGGTATGTATTCTTCTGAGTTTAATACCGTATACGGCACCTATCCGGAAAAATAGTTTGGAGAGAGAGAAAGAGAGGAAAAAGACGTGCAGTATGGAGCAATTACACGGAAACTATTAGATTAGGCAGATTTGGTCTGCTTAAATGCAACCCAGACAAATGAGAGAAAGAGAGGAAAATGACGTATTTTTAAAAGTGACGTTCAGTATAGATCAAGTGTGGTATGTGTTCTATGTATACTACTCAGTTTAATACCGTATATGGCAGCTATCCGGAAAAATAGTTTGGAGGGAGAGAAAGATAGGAAAAAGACGTAAATTGTTTGGAGAGAGGGCCTGTAGGTGGGGGGGGGGCAGGCTGGGGGGAAGGAGGTTGAGCTGGAAGAGCCAGAGGAGTGCCCCCTGGGCTAGCGTGTGTGGTGGTGACAACAGCCGGATGTAGTTAGAATGACGACGCAGGACCCCAACTTAAAAATTTTGCATCAACCGGTACAATTGTCAATTATGAGCTCGATCAAGTGTGGCATGACTTTTTAGATGGAGATTGCATGTGGCCACGTACTCCCTGGAACCCCATAGTCACCCCTTCTCTGATGTGCTACCCCAGAACATTCTCTGCCCCAATTCGCAAGACCTTTTGCAGTCTCCGTGTGCTGACAGTGGGGATTTACCAGTGTTGTCTGAGGAGGTGGTGGACAATGGCGAGACACAGGTGTCGGGGGGTGAGGTAGTTGTATGGGAAGCAAGTTACAGTGGGGACTCCTTGGGGGGACTTTCTCATGATGGGACAGATTCTACTTGGGTGGATCAGGCACAGGAACAGATCAATTTTTTTTGTGTGTTTATTTAACTTTTATTTAGCACAAATAACCACAGAGATTCGTTCTCTTCACTGCGCAGTCTGGCGTTGGGGTTCGTCACTTTGATGGCGAGCTGTGCCACTCTCTCCACAATGGTCTTTAGGTTCTTTGAGGAGACGTTGTGGGCGATTTCTGCACAGAAGGACTTGTTGCTCATCAACAGAACCTCGAGCTCCTTGACATTGTGGACCAGGAATTTGTGGAACCCTGTGGGCAGCATGTGTTTGGTCTTCTTGTTGCTACCGTACCCAATGTTGGGCAATATAGAAACGCAAGTAATATTATTTTTCACACCTATCCCAAAAAAAAAATTACGCAGTTTGCGCAAATAAAACTGGAAACTGGAACTGGAGAGAGGGCCTGTAGGTGGACCTCCGGAAAAATTGTTTGGAGAGAGGGCCTGTAGGTGGACCTCCGGAAAAATTGTTTGGAGAGAGGGCCTGTAGGTGGACCTCTGGAAAAATTGTTTGGAGAGAGGGCCTGTAGGTGGACCTCCAGAAAAATTGTTTGAAGAGAAGGCCTGTAGGGGGCCCTCCTGAAAAATTGTGGTAAAAGAGTGCCAGTTGGACCTCTAAAAAATGGCGTTTTTTTAGTCAGCGTTAGGCAAAGACGACATGGAGGAGGAGGAGTAGGAGGAGTAGAGAAGAGGAATCGGATACATAAGTAATGTTAATCTTTAGCTGCTTTCCCCCGGAGGAGATTTGAATTCCGGTGAAATCCAGGCTTTGTTCATTTTAATAAGCGTCAGCCTGTCAGCGCTGTCAGTTGACAGGCGTGTACGCTTATCGGTGATGACGCCACCAGCTGCACTGAATACCCGCTCTGACAGCACGCTAGCGGCAGGGCAGGCCAGCACCTCCAAGGCGTACAGCGCCAGTTCAGGCCACGTGTCCAGCTTTGAAACCCAGTAGTTGTATGGAGCAGAGTGATCGCTACGGACGTTGGTATGGTCAGCTAGGTACTCCCTCACCATCTTTCTGTACAGCTCCCCCCTACTCTGCCTAGACTGGGGACAGGTGACAGTGTCTTGCTGGGGTGACATAAAACTGGCAAAGGCCTTGGAGAGCGTTCCCCTGCCAGTGCTGGACAAGCTGCCTGCTCGGCTCCTCTCCCCCGCTACTTGGCCCACAGAACCATGCCCTCTGCAGCTAGCGGCGTCAGATGGGAAGGATTGTTTCAGCTTGTGCACCAGGGCCTGTTGATATCTATTCACTCTCATACTCCTTTCCTCTGCAGGGATGAGAGTGGAAAGGTTCTGCTTTTACTGTGGGTCCAGGAGAGTGAACACCCAGTAATCGGTGTTTGAAAAAATGCTTTTAACGCGAGGGTCACGGGATAGCAGCCTAACATGAAGTCTCCCATGTGTGCCAGAGTCCCAACATGTAAGAATTCCCTCTCCTCACTGGCCTGACTCTCCATTTCCTCCTCCTCCTCCAAGTCCTCCTCTTCAGCCCATACATGCTGAAGAGTTAAGGATTGAGCACTGGTACCCTCTTCTGTCTCGCCGACATTCTCCTCCTCTTCCTCCTCATTCCCCTCCTCCGATACGTGCTGAGAAACAGACCGGAGGGTGCTCTGACTATCAAGCGACGTATCTTCCTCCACCGTCTCTTGTGACAAGCGCAAAGCATCCGACTTGATGCTGAGCAGTGATTTTTTCAACAGGCAAAGCAGCGGGATGGTGAGGCTGATAATGGCGGCATCGCCGCTGACCATCAGTGTTGACTCCTCAAAGTTGCTCAACACCTGGCAGATATCAGACATCCACGTCCACTTCTCATTGTAGACTTGAGGAATCAGAGAGACCTGACTACCAGTTCTGATGGAAGTTGACATCTGGCAGTCTACAATCGCTCTGCGCTCTGGATAACATGTTTAATGTCGAATTCCATCTCGTGGGCACGTCGCACAACAGTCGGTGAGCGGGCAGTTGTAGGCGGCGGTGCGCTGCCCTGAGAGTGGCAGCATCTGTGGTCGACTTGCGGAAATGCGGACAGATGCGGCGCACCTTGGTGAGCAAATCAGACAGATTGGGGTATGTCTTGAGGAACTGCTGAACTATTAGATTGAACACGTGGGCCAGGCATGGCACATGTGTCAGTCTGCCGAGTTGCAGAGCCGCCACCAGGTTACGCCCGTTGTCACACACAACCATGCCTGGCTTGAGGTTCAGCGGTGCCAGCCACACATCGGTCTGTGCCGTGATGCCCTGTAACAGCTCTTGGGTGGTGTGCCTTTTGTCACCTAAGCTCAGCAGTTTGAGCACCACCTGCTGGCGCTTACCCACAGCACTGCTGCTGCGCCTAGAGCTACCGACTGAAGGCGCCGTGCCCACGGATGGTAATTCGGAGGAGGAGGTAGAGGAGGAGGAGGGGTCAGAGGAGGAGGCATAGTACGTCTGAGAGACCGTGACTGAGGTAGGCCCCGCAATCCTCTGTGTGGGCAGTACATGAGTGGCCCCAGGATCAGTCTCGGTCCCAGCCTCCACCAAGTTAACCCAATGTGCCGTCAGTGAGATGTAGTGTCCCTGCCCGGCAGCACTTGTCCATGTGTCCGTGGTTAGGTGGACCTTCTCAGAAACAGCGTTGGTCAGGGCACGGAGGATGTTCTCTGACACGTGCTGGTGTAGGGCTGGGATGGCACATCGGGAAAAATAGTGGCGGCTGGGGACCGAATACCGAGGGGCAGCCACCGCCATGAGATTGCAAAAGGCCTCGGTCTCTACAAGCTTATAGGGCAGCACAGTGTCCACCAATGTATCTCCTCTTGCGCCCCAGCGTCTGCTGTAAAGACAGCTGAACTCTGCGCTGGGACACATTGGTGGACACTGTGGAGGATCGTGGAGGCGAAGGTGTGGTTTTCCGGTGGGAGGCGCTCGTGCCGGGGTCCTGGACAGGGGGTTGACTAGCAGAGGCAGCGAGTTACACAGGGTAAGGAGCAGTAGTGTGACCCGCAGGAGGTGGTGAACGGCCTTGGTTCCATTGAGTGGGGTGTTTAGCACTCATATGCCTGCGCATGCTGGTGGTGGTTAGGCTAGTAGTGGTGGCACCCCTGCTGATCCTGGTGTGGCACAGGTTGCACACCACAGTCCGTCGGTCATCCTCACTTTCTTTAAAGAACCTCCAGACTTGCGAACATCTAGGCCTCGCCACGGGAGCGTCACTACGTGAAACAGTTGCTGCTGATGCACCAGCTCTGGCCCTGCTTCTCCCTCTGGCCACACCACTGCCTCTTCCAACCTGTTCTGGTGCAGCACTTGCCTCCGCCTCAGAAGCACTCTCTTCACTCGGCTTATCAACCCAGCTTGGGTCAGTCACCTCGTCATCCTCCGATTCCTCAGTCTGCTCCCCCCTCGGACTTCCTGCCCTGACAACAACTTCACCACTGTCTGACAACCGTGTCTCCTCATCGTCCGACACCTCTTTACAAACTTCTTCCACTAACTCAACATTGTCATCATCATCATCACCCACAGACTGCGACAGTTGGAAAACTTGGGTATAGGGAACGAAGTCAGCAGCAACCTGAGAAGTGGTTTGTGACTCTGGGAAGGGTCCAGAAAACAGTTCCTCAGAGTATGCCGGATCGCATTCTAAATTTTCCTGGGAGGGGGCAGACTGGGGGGAAGGAGGTTGAGGTGGAGGAGCCAGAGGAGTGCTCCCTTGGGTAACGTGGGTGGACTGCGTGGAAGACTAACTGGTGGACAAATTACTTGAAGCATTGTCCGCAATCCACGACATCAGCTGTTCGCACTGTTGTGGTTTCAACAGTCCTCTACCACGTGTCCCTGTAAGTTGAGACATGAAGCTAGGGAGTGTAGCTCTGCGGCATTCCCCTGCTCCCTCATCAGCAGGTACTGTCTCACCCTGCCCAGGACCACGGCCTCTGCCCCCTGCAGTAATTGAATGCCCACGCCCATGCCCACGCCCTCGTCCTCGACCCTTAGCCCTGGGGTTCAACATTTTCTGTATATAAGTGTATTATATAAAAAATAAAAAATAAATGGGCCTGGTGTACTGAAACCCACAAACTTGTTCAGTCTGGTTTAATTAAGTGACGTACAGAAAGTGTCACCTGGACAGAAAATACGGATAGGAGTGAGTGGACAGCTGAACTGTGACACACAGAATGGTTCCACGCAGCTGTGTGAAATGGATTTGTATCACTGAGCTAAAACAACTAAAAAACTATTTTTTTTAATTTTTTTTTGGAGTTTTGTTTTTTTGGGAACGTGACGTGCAGAAACTATCGTAGAGCTAACTGACACCCTACTGACGGTGGCTATTTAGACTGCGACCCAGACAAATGTCGCACAGAGATTTTTGGGATCAAGCTATATACGTGACAGGCAGCAAAAGACTTGGTTGTATTAAGTGACGTACAGAAAGTGTCACCTGGACAGAAAATACGGATAGGAGTGAGTGGACAGCTGAACTGTGACACACAGAATGGTTCCACGCAGCTGTGTGAAATGGATTTGTATCACTGAGCTAAAACAACTAAAAAACGATTTTTTTTTTATTTTTTTATTTTTGGAGTTTTGTTTTTTTGGGAACGTGACGTGCAGAAACTATCGTAGAGCTAACTGACACCCTACTGACGGTGGCTATTTAGACTGCGACCCAGACAAATGTCGCACAGAGATTTTTGGGATCAAGCTATATACGTGACAGGCAGCAAAAGACTTGGTTGTATTAAGCGACGTACAGAAAGTGTCACCTGGACAGAAAATACGGATAGGAGTGAGTGGACAGCTGAACTGTGACACACAGAATGGTTCCACGCAGCTGTGTGAAATGGATTTGTATCACTGAGCTAAAACAACTAAAAAACTATTTTTTTTTTATTTTTTATTTTTTGGAGTTTTGTTTTTTTGGGAACGTGACGTGCAGAAACTATCGTAGAGCTAACTGACACCCTACTGACGGTGGCTATTTAGACTGCGACCCAGACAAATGTCGCACAGAGATTTTTGGGATCAAGCTATATACGTGACAGGCAGCAAAAGACTTGGTTGTATTAAGCGACGTACAGAAAGTGTCACCTGGACAGAAAATACGGATAGGAGTGAGTGGACAGCTGAACTGTGACACACAGAATGGTTCCACGCAGCTGTGTGAAATGGATTTGTATCACTGAGCTAAAACAACTAAAAAACTATTTTTTTTTATTTTTTATTTTTTGGAGTTTTGTTTTTTTGGGAACGTGACGTGCAGAAACTATCGTAGAGCTAACTGACGCCCTACTGATGGTGGCTATTTAGACTGCGACCCAGACAAATGTCGCACAGAGATTTTTGGGATCAAGCTATATACGTGACAGGCAGCAAAAGACTTGGTTGTATTAAGTGACGTACAGAAAGTGTCACCTGGACAGAAAATACGGATAGGAGTGAGTGGACAGCTGAACTGTGACACACAGAATGGTTCCACGCAGCTGTGTGAAATGGATTTGTATCACTGAGCTAAAACAACTAAAAAACTATTTTTTTTTATTTTTTATTTTTGGAGTTTTGTTTTTTTGGGAACGTGACGTGCAGAAACTATCGTAGAGCTAACTGACGCCCTACTGATGGTGGCTATTTAGACTGCGACCCAGACAAATGTCGCACAGAGATTTTTGGGATCAAGCTATATACGTGACAGGCAGCAAAAGACTTGGTTGTATTAAGTGACGTACAGAAAGTGTCACCTGGACAGAAAATACGGATTGGAGTGAGTGGACAGCTGAACTGTGACACACAGAATGGTTCCACGCAGCTGTGTGAAATGGATTTGTATCACTGAGCTAAAACAACTAAAAAACTATTTTAAAAAAAATTTTTTTTGGAGTTTTGTTTTTTTGGGAACGTGACGTGCAGAAACTATCGTAGAGCTAACTGACACCCTACTGATGGTGGCTATTTAGACTGCGACCCAGACAAATGTCGCACAGAGATTTTTGGGATCAAGCTATATACGTGACAGGCAGCAAAAGACTTGGTTGTATTAAGTGACGTACAGAAAGTGTCACCTGGACAGAAAATACGGATAGGAGTGAGTGGACAGCTGAACTGTGAAACACAGAATGGTTCCACGCAGCTGTGTGAAATGGATTTGTATCACTGAGCTAAAACAACTAAAAAAGTATTTTTTTTAATTTTTTTTTTTTTGGAGTTTTGTTTTTTTGGGAACGTGACGTGCAGAAACTATCGTAGAGATAACTGACACCCTACTGATGGTGGCTATTTAGACTGCGACTCAGACAAATGTCACACAGAGATTTTTGGGATCAAGCTATATACGTGACAGGCAGCAAAAGACTTGGTTGTATTAAGTGACGTACAGAAAGTGTCACCTGGACAGAAAATACGTATTGGAGTGAGTGGACAGCTGAACTGTGACACACAGAATGGTTCCAAGCAGCTGTGTGAAATGGATTTGTATCACTGAGCTAAAACAACTAAAAAAGTATTTTTTTTAATTTTTGTTTTTTTGGAGTTTTGTTTTTTTGGGAACGTGACGTGCAGAAACTATCGTAGAGATAACTGACACCCTACTGATGGTGGCTATTTAGACTGCGACTCAGACAAATGTCACACAGAGATTTTTGGGATCAAGCTATATACGTGACAGGCAGCAAAAGACTTGGTTGTATTAAGTGACGTACAGAACGTGTCACCTGGACAGAAAATACGGATTGGAGTGAGTGGACAGCTGAACTGTGACACACAGAATGGTTCAACACTGCTGTGTAAAATGGATTTGTATCACTGAGATATAACATTTAAAAAAAAGGGGGTTATATATGGCGATAGCTGCACTACTAGTGCCAGCCAGCCAGCCAAGCCAGGAGACAAAAAAAAATGTCTTGTAGCCCTTAGAAGGACTGTTGGGTTCTTTGTGGGTGATTCCTGCCTAACAGAGAACTAAATGCAGGCCCTAACACTCTCCCTGAAACGCAGCTGCTCTATCTCTAACGACATCCAGACAGCATCTGAGCCGAGCACCGCGGCCAGTCACTAGTATATTCCAGGGTCACCTGATCAGGCCAGCCAACCCCTGCTATCGACATGTAAGGGCCCCACGTGATGCTGGGTGTACCGCAGAGTCTCCTGGCTTGTGATTGGCTGAGTTTTTAGGCGCCAAAAATGCACGATGCGGAAGTTGCCATTTCCTCGAGCATGGCGAGATACTCGTCCGAGCAGCAAGCACTTACGAGTACCCTAATACTCGAACGAGCACCAAGCTCGGACGAGTATGCTCGCTCATCTCTAGATATGATTCATAATGCTGTGCAGTCAGGGAGTGTGAAGCGAGAGTGAAGGGAGAGTGCAGGGAAATCATAGGGAGAGTTTTTTGAGACTGTAGGGAGAGCATAGGGAGACTGCACAAGACAGTTGAGTGTAATTTCTGTGTGCATCTTTTTTATACTGCTGCCACATGCTCAGTTAATCTGTTATCTTATGCAGAGTTTTACTATGCGACAAATTTGCAGTATAAATTTGGTTTTGATTTTTTTTCCTCCAAATGTTCCAAGAGTCTTTTTTTTACTTTTCTAGTCAAATAACCATGAGGGCTCATTTTTAGGGGATAAGTTTTACTATATAAGAGCATTGTTCAATTTACAGTACCATGTCTGTTATTGGAAAATTGGAAAAACATTATTTGTGGGGTTAAATTGAAAAAATAAAAATACAATTCTGCTAAGGTTTTGGGGGGGCTTTACATTACAGCGTTCTTATTCTGTGGCTCAATATGAATCGATATCAAACTTGGATATATATATATATATATATATTTATATATATATATATATATATATATATATATATATTTTTTTTTTTTTTTAACTATACTTTAGACTTTGAAAAAAATCTAAATTTTCTTTGCATCACCATTTTCTGACATCCAATGAATCAATTTCTTTCAAAACTTTGCTAATCTCTAATGGGACTGAGAAGTGTCTTGGCCATGTGACCAAAGAGCATGACTTCACGTGGCGTAGGAAGAGGACTAGGCGCTCACGGAGCGCAGCAACCTATTCATACAGCTTATCATTTGGGTGCCAGTAGTCGAAGCCCTGCCGATCAGATATTGAAGACCTGTCCTGACCTATCCTCAATATCAAAATTCCAATGAACCCCTCTAGTGCATAGAGAAAAGTTGTCACTCTTCTTCAGTTATGAACCCATATAAACCAATAGTGTAAGTCATTGATAGATAGAGATGAGCAAAGTTCTCAAAACTTCGATTCGGCTGCTTTGTTGAATTTCCCAAAGAAATTTGCTTTGTGATGAATTACTTCATCACAAAGCTAATTTCTTTGTGAGTAGCGGGTGCAATGAGAGGGACCCCCATCATTGAACCCCTCACATTCCTTATTCATAACTGCTCGTGGCATCTGCCAGGACCATTGCGGGTTGCAAGGGGTTAATCTGTAAAATACTTACCGTATCTATTTGATCGTGAAGAGCCTGCTGTGTCCATCTTGCTTGAAGATCCAGCGTGAAATCTCTGCAGTGACGGACAAGATTTTGCGCTGGGTCTTCAATGAAGATGGCCACAGAGGACTCTTCACGCACAAATGGATAAGGTGTGTATGATTTTTTTTTGTTTTACCACCTTTTTATGGAAAATTGATTAATTATGTACCATGAACCACAAGGATTTTCGGCTTCGCAACAAATCAAATTTCCCAGAAATTCGGATTGAAATCCACTTCATGAACTTTGATTCGCTCAACACTACTGATGGCACGTTATAGAGTAAATCTAAAAAATGAATTTTGTGTGTCACATTTTATCTTTTATAGATATAGACCTTTGTGTTTAAGTGCTAAGAGATAACTTACCAATGATGATATCAGTCAAAGCCCTAGATATTGAGCGAACGTGTGGTCTTAATGCACAATATAAAGGGATGGCTCCTTAAGATAGGCTGTAATGGATGTACTGTACATTTAGATGCTCTTAAAATCGAGGGTCATACACACAACTGGCAGTTCTTTTTTACATGAGGAGTGATCAATGAATTACTTTGAATGGAGGGATGATTCTCAACTTCTACATACTTTTACTCCAAATGCGGAGGAGCTTAATAGACACATTTTCTGATACAGACATAGGAATAAGATAATGATGTATAGCTCTGCTAAGTATGATTTGGGTCTTATAAAAAAAAAGACTGGAAAAAATGCTGCTTGCATCCAGCGAGTAAGTAGTAGTAGTATGTGTCAGCCCTATTGACAGTAACAAAAGAGAAGAGAGAGTATTCAATGTCACCCCAATTAAATTAAAGGCAAGGCAAACTATCTCTATCTTCTAATCCCAGTAGAAAGGGGCGTAGCTAAAGGCTCATGGTCCCTGGTGCAAGAGTTCAGCTTTGGTCCCCCTTCCCTCAGTGCTTTGTGGCCAGTAGCAGGGAAGCACATCGACTTCATGCTGCCTGAAGCAAAGATTGATACAGCACTCACCCCATGCCAAATTCTTGACCTAACCCCTTCCCTCCAGCCAGAGGTGTAACTGGATCAGCATGCACTTTCTATAATACTGCTGTCTTCTTATGCACTATAAGGGTCTTTGGGGCTCCTGGGCCTGGTAGCAAATGATGCCACTGCACCCCTTTTAGCTACGCCTCTGCCAGTAGGTGCTTCTAAGACAAAAGACATTCATAAATTCATTCTTTTTAATTCTCAGGGGACCCTATTGACTTGGGTTCCCATTATAGACATTTCAGCACATCCATAGGATATGCCATCAATGTATGGATAGGTGCTAGTGCCACCTCTAGAACTCCTACTTACCTGTCAGGGACTTTGACTTCCATTTACAAAATCAGGCTGGTTGCTATACATTGAAGTCTATGGAAGGTCCAAAACTAAGAGACAATCCAGCAGCATTAACTACTATGGGGAGAGCAGGTGGCCACAATTGGCAGACCAGGTCACTAAATGCCCATTATCCCAACATATGAAGGTCCAGATGTGAGGCCCACATTTATGGCATATCCTGTGGATTCAAATGTTTACAGTAAAATTAGGCTAAATGAGGACCTCTTCCCATGGAGAATGGATGGCTCCTTTAAAACTACTTTAAACTGCTCGATGGGGAAAATCACAACCCTGATGTCTCTCATTCCATCAATGAAAATTTCATGCAGAGGTATCCCACTATTTTAGTTGAGCCCAACTTTTTAACAAATCGCTGAAAGTGGCTTCCAAGTTATGGAGTTGAACAGATGGGTAGGTTTTTTTTTTCTATTTTAGAGGCTGGGATTTTAACTAGAATACAAAGCTGGCCATACACGTTTGATGGCACACAAAGAGGTTCTTTGGGGCTTTCACTAAATTCTAGCTTAGAGACTCAAGATCATTTTACCACTACTTACAATTCCATGTTGTCGCCAATTCCACAAAGTTGGCTTTGCTCAAGTGACCTCCTGGCTGGCTATGGACTCTTCTCCTGGTGTCAGATATTCCCTTGTGTCTTCCTTTACACCTGCATGTACATTAGGAAGACCCAAGAGCAGATCCAGTTGAGACACAAGCAGAAGACCCTACGACCAGTCAGCCCAGATTGTGAAATCAGCATCACCACGGAATGTAAGTAGTGGTGAAATAATCTTCCTTCCATAGGTTGTCTCAAAGCTTGAATTTAATCAAAGCTTCTGAGAATCCCTTTAATGACAGACACCCCCCTCCCCAACAATCTAAAGTGCTGACCTTCCCCTGAAGGCTGATGTTGGGGGAAAAAAGGATTAGGAATATTGAAATCTGAACATGTTCTCAGGTAAAATAAGCCACCAGCCAAGATATCTGGCAGCTGCATACTCCCCTCTCTCTATTCAGAATCCACGCAAGCTTGGCCAAATTCAGCATGCATGTGTATGCAGATGGTTGGGAGGAACAGCCCTGGTTGCCAAACGTCCAGACTTATTTCCTGTGTCTGAAAAAAAATAGATGTGTCTATGATGTTTTGGAGCCTGGTGTCACTTGACTAGATTATTTTGGTAACAATTTTCATCAACTTACCACTCATAGTAAATTCTGGTAATGAGTTCTTATCAGTAAATTGAGCTATAGATGTGAATTACTCATAATCTTTATCGTTCATTATGTTTTTCCAATGCGTCCTTTAAAATATTGGTTGTCCACAATTTTCAGATAAGTTGTCCAGAAAAAAAAAGAAAAATTCTGGTTGTCAACCCTGGGAATAGCTGTCAGACGAATAGAGAGGGTAAAACGCAGCTGCCAGACAACTCTGGTGGCCTATGTTCTCTGAGAAAGAAAGGATCAAGCATGTTGAAATCCAACTACCCAATCCTTCTTTCCTGTAATATCTGCCTCTGTGGAAAAGTCAGGACAGCACCATACAAGTGAAATGGCGCGAACATGGCGGATTCAGTCTGCATTCATCTACTATGTATAGCCACCCTTTTCTATGCTGTAACTTTGTATTACAGTATAATTATTTTAATTATTTAATTTCCATCATTATTGGCTGTTATTAAATCAATCACAGTAAAAAAAAAAAAAGTATCAGGGAAAATAAAAACCACACTGCAAATCTGGAATACAGGGGATCATAACTCAATAAAGGAAAAGAAATCAAAATCCTCCACAATGCAGGGGAATCTTTCAGGAAACAAGCTGAATTTCAGATAGCGGGAAACCTTAATCAAAAGCCAGAAAGCAGTGTACCCTGAGGCTAGCAGAAACACATAGAGCAGATAGTATGAAAAGACCTCAGGAATCTGAAGAGGAGAAGGCACAGGAACAGGAAAAACAGTGAGAGAACATGAGATGAACAGAGATGAGCCGAAAATAAGCTGCTTGGAATTTCAGATCTAGTCCACGAGAAACAGTGTCAAAGAGCAGCTAGTGCCGACCGATCCGAGCGGAGAGCAACACGGATATATGCAAAGACTCATTAAAAAAAAAGGAATGAAAAACACACTCTGCTTCCTGGCCTGTAGTACCTAATGCAATTTCAATTACTGGCGAGATAATAGATGTGGACGGCATAATATGGTTATGTTTTCAGGAGAGTATGGCATATTTATAAGCCCAGTTAATATAAAGTTATTTTTCTATTAATGTTCAGCAAACCATATGGCCATATGTCATTTTTTTGTGCCTAGCCTAATTTCCTTGCACATTTGCATTTATTAACATGAATGGGACCTTATGCTACTTTCCGAATCAAGATAATCTACAGTATTGCTCATATGGAAGATTTTAATATTATGAGGCATATCTGTCTCCCACACACAGGTACGTCTACAAATGGAATGTGAATAGTCACTGTGACAGCAAAGCCACGTACGAAGCATATGGAGAGCCTATGGTTGCATATAGAGGAGCCATAAGTACATGATGAGCCATTGGATGGTGCCTCAGTAGGGAACTGTATTTTCCTTAGGAGCATATGTCTGTAATACATGTGATGGAACATGCCATTATTATTTTTATTTGTGTCCAAATTTCAGGGAAAATCTGATTTGCTGTGAAGCCGAATTTCCTAAGGAATCAATTTTGCCTGAAATGGCAGTAAAAAAAAAAAAAAAAAAAACCTCAGATGCCGCATTCTTAGCTGATTGCGGCATCTGAGATACAAAATGAGGGCTTTCAGGGGTTAGTCAGTTAAAAAAATATATAATACCTTATCTATTTGAGCCTAAAGAGGCCGCCTCAGCCATCTTGATTGAAGAGACCGTGCAAAATCTTGTCCGCGGTGACGTACTGCACCATCACAACGCCGTACCGCGTGACATTTTGCTCGGGATCTTCAATCAAGATGTCTGAGGTGGCCTCTTCAAGCTCAAATGGATAAGGTGAGTATTATTATGTGTTTTTAACTGACTAACCCCTGAAAGCCCTAATTTTTTTATCTCAGATGCCGCATTCAGCTAAGAATGCGGCATCTGAGTTGTTCAATGGCAGGAGGGCGGCGCAATCGCCGTTTCTGGCCATTGCACGCACTACTTAAGAAGAAATGCAATATGTGACAAAGTAATTCTTCACAAAGCAAATTTCTTTGTGAAATTCTGCAAAGTAGCGGAATCAAAGTTTTATAAACTTCACTCATCTCTAATTATTATTATTATTATTATTAGCATTATTATTACAGTGAATATTATTATTATTATTATTATTATTATTATTATTATGAGTATTGCCATTATCATTATTATTAGTATTATTCTGATCTTTGCATGAGCATGCATATATTGTGGTGAAAATTTTTACATTTACCTGCACCCCTGCCATAGTTTTAAAAAATATGACAGCCTGTGGTTTGACTGTGATATAGATATATGATCTACAGGTCACACATTAGACTATATGATCTAAATGATTAATTTATTCAAGGGATAATCCAGGGTTTTGATATTAATGGCCTATCCTCACCGGAGCTCCAGTGAGTGCCTCCTCATTTTTTACCAAGCACAGTATTGTTCATTGTATACTGACTGTGCTTGGTATTGCAGGTCCGCCACATTCACTTGAATGGGGCTGAGCTTCGCCTATACCATGTGACTGATGTATGGTGATGACATTGGCCTAAGAAGAGGCTTAAATGCCCACAGAACACTGTGTCCTCTTTAAATTCTTTAAAGAGGTTTTTCCACAAACATATATTCTACAGTTTTCAAACCAGCATCTGGATCTGAATACTTTTGTAATTGCACATAATTAAAAGCCAGGTATAGCCAGTGAGTTATTCAGTAAAATGTATCAGTATAGCGCTACCTACTGTGTTTTTTTTTTCTAATTTATTTGCCCAACTCACTGAGATGGCCATCCTTCAACTGCCTCCCTTTAAGACAAGTATTTGTGTTGATATGTGTGCTAGTCATTGTAATTTAAAAGGGTTTGCATGTAACCCAATAATGTACTGCATGGAAGACGCATCAGTGCTACAGCCAATCATTACAGTGACAAGCAAAAGTTTGGGCACCCCTGCTCAAAATTATTATTACTGTGAATAGTTAAGGAAGTTGAAGATGAAACGATCTCCAAAATGCACGAAGTTAAAAATGACACATTCTCTTTGTATTTTAAGAAAAAAAACAATTATTATTTTCATATTTTACATTTTCAAGATAACAAAAAGGGAAAAGAGCCTTCAGCAAAACTTTGGACACCCTGTATGGTTAGTAGCTAGTAGCACCCCTTTGGAAAGTATCACAGCTTATAATAACTTTTTGTAGCAGCCAAGAGTCTTTTAATTCTTGTTTAAGGGATTTTCATCCATTCATCCTTGCAAAAGTCTTCTAGTTCTGTAACATTCCTGGGCCTTCTTGCACACACTGCTCTTTTGAGGTCCTTCAGATTGTTAATGATGTTCATATCAGAGAACTTTGAGGGCCATGGTAAAACTTTCAGCTTGTGCCTTATGAGGTAGATTCAGGTTGCCATTTCCTCAGTTTCAAATGTAATTAAGAAATGGCAGTTAAGAGGATCAGGGTTGGTCAAAAGAAGGTCTGGAAGACCAGGAAAAATGTCAGAGACAGCTGCTCATAGGATTGCTAGAAAGGAAAATCCTAGAAATCTCCACTGAACTGCAAAAGACTTTAAGGAAGATTTAGCAGAACCTGTAGTTGTGGTACCTTGTTCTACTATTCAGAGACACCTGCACAAATATGGTCTTCATGGAGGAGTCATCAGAAAATAACCTCTCCTGCATCCACACCATAAAACTCAGCGTGAAAAGTTTGAAAAAGAACATCTAAACAAACCTGATGCATTTTGGAAACAAATCCTGTGGATCAATGAGGTTAAAATAGAACTTTTTGGCCACAATGAGCAAAATTATGTTTGGAGTAAAAAGGGCACAGAAAGTTCATGAATAGAACACCTTTAAGCATGGAGGTGGATCAATTTTGTTTTGGGGTTGTGTTGTAGCCAGTGGATTCAATGAAATTCCATCAAATTCTGGAAGCAAACATAACACCAATTGTAAAAAAAAATGCTAAAGTTGAAAATAGGACGGGGTCTTCAAATGAATAATGATCCTAAACACTCCTCAAAATCCACAATAGACTATCTAAAATGAGAGCAGTGGAACGAAGGAGCCAGAAGAGAGCGTTGGATAGCAGGTAAGTATGTTTGACTACACAGGTCCAATAGATGGTGGGGGGATATTAGAAAGTATTCCAGGAATAGAAAATTGATGCTCTAACCTCAGGGTAGTTCATCAATATCTGATTAGTGGTGATCCGACTCCCAGCACTTCTGGCTGATCAGCTGTTTCAAGAGACCACGGCTCTCTGGTGATGTTTATAGGTCACATTATTTATGTGCAGTGAATGGGCCTGATTGTAGTACAAAATACAGCCACATTGAAATAATGGCACTGTGCTCAGTATGCTTTGAAGAGGCAGCAACACTTACTGATCAAACAGCAGATAAAGCCAAAAACTGCCGTTCAGTGCTGGATTTCCACAAGACCTTCTACAATAGGATCCAACAGGGATTCAGGCGATTTCTGGTATGCTCCAGTTTTTGGGCAAAATGCAGCATTCATGCCAGAAACCGGCCAAATCCCATTGTAATCTGGCTATGCCAGATATTGTAAAATCCAACAGGTTCTTTCTTTGCTGAAAAAGCCTGCTGGATTTTAAAAACCAGATGTGAAACCAGCCTCATTTATGAAAGGAGACACACATTTGAGCAAGGTCAGCTCTTTAGAACTTTGTGGATGAAGTACAACAGCAAAATCTTTTAACACATAATTAGCTCGAGCTGTTAATCAAGTTTAACAGGTGCTAAGTAATGAAGCAAGGCAGGGTGTCTGCTGTGACCTGCTTGTCTGTAATCTGATTAAGAAACCAAATGCCAAGCTCAAGCTTTATCTCTTGCCCGTGGCACAGTACTACATTGCTCGCTCTGCCGTATTAGATACATGACCATGGAGTACTGGACGCAGTGCTCAGCTATATAACATGCGGCATTCCATGTCCCTTTTGACATTCTCTATGTCACCTCTCCTGACTTGTCTGTTTTAGTTATCACATTCATTCCCCATGTAATAACAATTCTGGAGACTCTTTTTCATAACTCTGTGTTGTGCCATACCCCTATTATTCCAGCTAAAACTTTATGAATGGATGTACAACCAATACCATTGAGAGTATATCCCTGCACAGTCTGCCTCTAGCGGCTCTGATTGGATAGTGTCAGACTATACAGAGACTCACCTCCAACTGGTAACATCCAAATGTACATTTATCTAAAAACTTAAAGGGGTTGTCTGGGCTAAGAGCTGAACCCGGACATACTCAGAATTTCACCCAGGCAGCCCGCCTGATGTTAGCATTGGAGCATTTCATGCTCCGATTCTCTCCTTTGCGAAGAACCGGGCTCTGCCAGTAAAACGGCTAGGGCAGTGCTAAAGTCGGCCCATCCGAGCTGGTGACGTCACCAAACACACCCCTCCCGCTAGAAAGTTCTAGTTCAGCTAATTCCTGTATAGAAGGAGAACAGGCAGAGCCCCTATCGGTCTCCAGTTAGGAAACAATGCATAGAAGAGGAGACTCTGCCAGACTGCATGAGTGACCAGAAGAAGACGCTGAGATGGGGATACTCTGACATAGACCCGGGGTCTCCAGCCTTTGGCCAGGCTACCAGCCTTCTGACAGAGAGAGGGATAGCTAGCTCAGGACTTTCCTCAGCATCAAACTTTTCTTCTGCCAGGGAGGAGATTGGAAAAGCCAGCCCTATGCCTTGCCTGTATTGTTTTGCACCTGAATTCTTCCAATCAAGAAGCACACTGGTTTACTGCAGACCCTGACTATATGGATACATACAGCCAGTCCTAGTTAGAGTAGATTCACATTACCATTCCATTTTCTGTTCTTCGGATACATCAGAAGAGCAGAAAGCAAATAAAAAATACATACTTTATTTTCAGCATCTCTTGTACTCATTTAGCATCCATTTTAGCCACTTCTGAGATCCATTATTTTAGATGGAAGAAAAAGTCCTCCACAAATGACTTTTTCTCTCATCAAAAATAAGAGATCTGAAATGGAAACTGCAAAAATGGATGCAAAATGAGCATAACAGATGCTCAAAATAAAGGATCTGGTTTTTTTGCTTTTTTTTTTTTTGCTTTCTGTTTCTCTAACTGGTTAGAAGAATATAAAATAACTGGTAATGTGAATCTACCCTTACGTGGTGGCATTTTTTTTTCTCCTGGACTTTTGGGGCCCACTAGAGTATGAGATCCTGGGCTCATGGGATGATTCTGTGGTACTCAAGTAGGCCAGTCCTATTCTGCATGTCAAAAGTATTGATCAGTGGGTGGTCAGATGCGGAGACCCCAACGATTGCTAAAACAAAGGGGCAGAAGCAGAATGACTATCAGAGCTGAGCAATTCTTCCTCTTCTTTTTAGCATTCAGTGGGAATCTCAGCAACTGGACACCGACCAATCAAAACATCTGATTAGAGATAATGAAATTTCCTAAAATTTGTTTTGGGCCCAATTTGTCTGAATCGGCCAACAAATTTGATTGGGATGTAAATCGATACTACTGAAAGTACTTTAAATACCTGCAAAATTATCTTTCTCTTTACCTCTGTGGAAAAGTCTCTCTTTCACTCTGGAAAAGTCTCTCTCTCAATCTCTCTCTCTCTCTCTCTCTCTCTCTCAAGTCTATCCATCCCTCTCACTCTCCCTGCCTAGAGACATTCTCCTGAATTGAATCTCAAGAAATTCTGACTGAAAAAAATTATTTGAATTTTCTTTTCAATTTTTTCCCCCTCCCTTTATCCACCCCTTTGTGATAAGTTACCGGTGCATGGTACATTCTGTTGGTAATTAAGTTTCCCATGGCTACACAGTAAAACCTATCATTCATTCCTCTATGTGGTGGCCTGGTATCTGTAGAGTGCTCTTAAATGGTTCATAATGACTTCACCACCGGTGATCAAGCATCTTGGAAACCAGATGATTTCATTATTATAATTTTTTAACTTTTTTTATTTTCCTTTACAAGATAATGAATATTTCCCCTCTTGCTTCTAAGAAGTCAGTGTTCCTTTCCATTGTCTGGAATAAATATGCAGAACATCTATTAAACATGTACACATTTTTATGCAATAGAATATTAATTAAAGCTTTGTTTGAGAACAGCATGACACTCCAGTAAAGCAAAAATCTAATAATTCCACTTCTCTTCAGATTAGTTACACAAAGAGCGGAAATTTATCTCATAATACAGGAATTAGTTCTTATTCAACTGGGGGCAAAATGTGGATGAAAAGAAAAGTTTCACTTGCAAATAATTCAGATGTTATTAGTGGAAAATACTTTGTTATATGTCGTGAATGATATTGCATCTGCTTATGGGATTTGAATCTGAACTTTATCAACATTTTTCTTGCTCATACAGTATTTGCTTAAAAAAAGCTAGAATAGGAAATTGCAGTATTTAAGAGGAAGCCAGAGTTTGGGTTTCAAGAAAAACATAGGCCAGTTTGACAAGGTTGTAATATGGATGCATTTTAGAATTCATATTAGGGTTGCCATTGGCCAGACAAGGTCACTCTTGGTTTCACCACACCATATAACTTCTGATGTGTTCTTCTGCTCCTACAGTAATTCAAGTGGCTATTCCATGAAATGTTTAGGCCTAGTTCACACTTCAGTTATTTGATCAGTTATTTCCATCAGTTATTGTAAAGCCAAAACCAGGTACCGGGTCAAAAAAACAGAACCGGTGCAAATCTTTACTCTCTGAGGAGACTTCACTACTGGTTTTGAATCACAATAACTGATGGAAATAACGGAGCAAATAGCTGAACTGTGAAATGGGCCTCACTATGCAAAGACCAGGGTGTAGATTACATTTTACCTTCAGCAGCGCCCCCTTCTGTTTATTCTCCTAGCCCATCTTCTCCTGCATTCAGAGGTGGACTAACATGCTCAGTAGCTTCCCTGCTCCTTTCCTTCTCTTAGGACCAGCATAGTGATCTCACAGAGATGCAGGTAAAGTGGCCCAGATACCTTCCATTCATTTCATTCATTTGTCCATACTTTTGGACAAGTTAATTTATAGAAATATATAGCTCTATCCCTCCCTAGACAATAGAGATAGAAATTGTGGAGGTAGAAATTATAATATTTGCATATCTGACACATATTTGTTTTCATAGAGTGATCTCTACGGTTATACAAATGTATAAAATACTACTACTACTACTACTATTATTACTACTACTACTACTACTACTACTACTAATTACTACTACTACTACTACTAATAATAATAGTAATAATAATAATACAATACTACTACTACTACTACTACTACTAATAAAAATAATAATAATAATAATTTTGTGAAGTCACAGATACATTTCTTAACAAATGTGCACAAATTTTCTGAAGTTCTTTGTTTGATATCTGCCCCTCACATACATATGGTGGCAGTGTTTTAGATCTGGTAGTATACAGATATTAGATTACAATATTAGAAGCAATTAGAATATTAGATTACAATTTATATGAAGATCATTAAAGGGGTTAATAATAACACCCCCACCCCACCCAATGCCTGGGACGCTCGTATACTATATATTTAATATATATACCTGCTCCGTGACACCTGCATTGCTTCGGATTCAAGCACGGCTGCCTCTGCATCTCCGAGCCTCCCTAGCGCACCCATAATGCTAGGGAGGCCAGTCCCAGTCACAGCCTGCTATTGGCTGCTCTTCCCCATCGCCAGATATTTTGATCCGAACGACGGGGAGATTCAACGGTGGCAGTGCAGGGATCTGGAGCGACACAGGTGTCGGGGAGCAGGTAAGTATTTTGTATACAAGGGACCTAGGTATTGGGGGGGTCATTATAGAGCTTGGATAATCCCTTTAAATAGAAGCAATGGGCACGACGGAGAACTCCATATAGCATCATGTAAACATTCCTTATTAGAGTGCACCTTGCACACTGATGCATTTTCTACAATATCTACAGCCCAAAACGTTCTTCCTGTTGATGATTCCTCCAGTGTTTTTGTATTGGTAATGAGATCCATGGAGATCATCTCTGAACACAAAATAAAGGTTTATCATATCATATTGCTTCCCCATGGAGATGAGTATTGTTTTGCTACAAAATAGACTGCTACAAAAGAGACTGAATGACAATATAATGTCGGATCGATAGCGAGCTTTGCATATTGAATAATATTTTTGCTATTAACAGAAATGTAAATGAGGCTTCATTTTTGTAATGATCTATTGGACATTATCTATCAGTGTTAAGAAGACAGCTAGGCTTTATATGGTGAAATCTGCAAGCCTGGATCCCCTGGGTCATTGAAAGGGTTTATCTAGAATTAGTAAAGTTCATAATGTGCCATCTAAATTCTCTGCCTATGGCAGTGGGATGAAACAGTAAAGATTTATGTCTGTTTATGTGTACTAAATATGTAGATTTTAATTTACACATGAACTGATAATAACTAGAGATGAGCGAGTAGTGAAATATTCGAAAGTTCGAAATTCGATTCGAATAGACCGCGAAATTCGACTATTCGACCGAATATCGAATCCCCATTAAAGTCTATGGGAAAAAAATGCTCGCCATTTGGAAATCTCAATTCGACCACTTGGAGGTCACCAAGTCCACCCTGAAATCTCAGAAAAGGATGCCAACACTGCTGGAATGCAACTGGGACAGCAGGGGAAGCATGTCTGGGTGCATATAATGCGCCCAAGTCGCACTATTACGCCACTATCACAGCCTCTCAACAATACACTCCAAAGACAATCTAACCTCTCTGTAAAGTGAGACCATACAAGGAAACCTTCTTTCCTCTACATTGCCATGGACCCTAAGCCAAACTAGACAAAAAAGAAGATGAAATTCTGCACCCCTTAAAATCACGTTGCCTATGACAACCACAGATGGCATAGGCAAGGGGGAAAGCAAATAGACCCCACCCCTAATTGTCATTGTGTGTGTGTGTGAAATGTGGTCAGACATGTCTTCTTTAAAATGTAAAAACAACTCAAACACATGCAGAAGCCTTAAAATGCCCAAATTGTTGGCGCTAGAGATGTCAGTGACCCGACCTGGCCCAGTGTCATGTCTAGCAGGTAAAGCAGTGGGGATGTGGAGGGATGCGTAGGACCGCAAAAGGCAGGAAGAGGCCGTGGGCTGGCCAGAGGCTCATGGAAAATTTTGTGGAGGCCCAAGAGGTGAGACGTCTTAAAATTGTGTGGAGGCTAAAGAGGTGAGACTCTTAAAAATTATGTGGAGGCCCAAGAGCTGAGACCTCTTAAAATTATGTGGGGCCCAAGAGTGAGACCTCTTAAAAAATTATGTGGAGGCCCAAGAGGTGAGACCCGTTAAGTGTGGAAAAGGGTGAACTCTAAAAATTGTTTGTAGGCCCAAGAGGTGAGACCTCTTAAATTTTGTGGAGGCCCAAGAGGTGAGACCTCTTAAAGATTTTGTGGGAGGCCCAAGAGGTGAGACCTCTTAAAGATTTTGTGGAGCCCAAGGGTGAGACTCTTAAAGATTTTGTGGAGGCCCAAGAGGTGAGACCTCTTAAATTATGTGGAGGCCCAAGAGCCTCTTAAGAGACTTTTGATTTTGTGGAGCCCAAGAGGTGAGACCTCTTAAGATTTTGTGGAGGCCCAAGAGGTGAGACCTGTTAAAAATTTGTGGAGGCCCAAGAGGTGAGACCTCTTAAAGATTTTGTGGAGGCCCAAGAGGTGAGACCTCTTAAAGATTTTGTGGAGGCCCAAGAGGTGAACCTCTTAAAGATTATGTGGAGGCCCAAGAGGTGAGACCTCTTAAAGATTTTGTGGAGGCCCAAGAAGGTGAGACTGTAAAAATTATGTGGAGGCCCAAGAGGTGAGACCTCTTAAAAAATATGTGGAGGCCCAAGAGGTGAGACCTCTTTAAACATTTTGTGGAGGCCCAAGAGGTGAAACCTCTTAAAGATTATGTGGAGGCCCAAGAGGTGAGACCTCTTAAAGATTTTGTGGAGGCCCAAGAGGTGAGACCTCTTAAAAATTATGTGGGGCCCAAGAGGTGAGACTCTTAAAAAATTAATGTGGAGGCCCAAGGGTGAGACCTCTTAAAGATTTTGTGGAGGCCCAAGAGGTGAGACCTCTTAAAGATTTTGTGGCAGCCCAAGAGGTGAGACCTCTTAAAAATTATGTGGAGGCCCAAGAGGTGAGACCTCTTAAAAGATTATGTGGAGGCCCAAGAGGTGAGACCTCTTAAAGATTTTGTGGAGGCCCAAGAGGTGAGACCTCTTAAAGATTTTATGTGGAGGCCCAAGAGGTGAGACCTCTTAAAAATTATTGTGGAGGCCCAAGAGGTGAGACCTCTTAAAGATTTTGTGGAGGCCCAAGAGGTGAGACCTCTTAAAAGATTTTGTGGAGGCCCAAGAGGTGAGACCTGTTAAAAATTATGTGGAGGCCCAAGAGGTGAGACCTCTTAAAGATTTGTGGAGGCCCAAGAGGTGAGACCTCTTAAAGATTTTGTGGAGGCCCAAGAGGTGAGACCTCTTAAAAAGATTATGTGGAGGCCCAAGAGGTGAGACCTCTTAAAGATTTTGTGGAGGCCCAAGAGGTGAGACCTCTTAAAGATTTTGTGGAGGCCCAAGAGGTGAGACTCTTAAAAATTATGTGGAGGCCCAAGAGGTGAGACCTCTTAAAATTTTTTGTGGAGGCCAAGAGGTGAGACCTCTTAAAGATTTTGTGGAGGCCCAAGAGTGAGACCTCTTAAAGATTTTGTGGAGGGCCCAAAGGTGAGACCTCTTAAAATTATTGTGGAGGCCCAAGAGGTGAGACCTCTTAAAAATTTTGTGGAGGCCAAGAGGTGAGACCCTCTTAAAAATTTTGTGGAGGCCCAGAGGTGAGACCTCTTAAACATTTTGTGCAGGCCCAAGAGGTGAGACCTCTTAAAAATTATGTGAGCCCAAGAGGTGAGACCTCTAAAAATTATGTGAGGCCCAAGAAGGTGAGACTCTTAAAAATTTGTGGAGGCCCAAGAGGTGAGACCTCTTAAAAATTATGTGGAGGGCCCAAGAGGTGAGACCTCTTAAAATTATGTTGAGGCCCAAGAGGTGAGACCTCTTAAACATTTTTGTGAGGCCCAAGAGTGAGACTTTAAAAATTAATGTGGAGGCCCAAGAGGTGAAGACTGTTTAAAAAGTTAGTGCAGGCCCAAGAGGTGAGACCTCTTAAAAATTATGTGGAGGCCCAAGAGGTGAGACCTCTTAAAATTATGTGGAGGCCCAAGAGTGAGACCTCTTAAAAATTTTGTGGAGCCAAGGGACCTCTAAATATGGGAGGCCCAAGAGGTGAGACCTGTTAAAAATTATATGGAGGCCCAGAGGTGAGGCCTCTTAAAACATTTTGTGGAGGCCCAAGAGGTGAGCCATAAATATATAAATTTTTCTTATTTACGGAGCAATTCTACGGCGGTTAAGGAGGAGGAAGGAGGAGGTGGAGGAGGAAATGGCACTTCATACAGATGGCACTTCACTTTTGGCTGCTTTCCACGGTTGGAGAAGCAAAGTCCGGGTCAATCCACTTGCTGTTCATTTTGATTAGCGTCAGCCTGTCCGCACTGTCGGTTGACAGGCGGCTGCGCTTATCGGTTATAATGCCCCGGCTGCGCTGAACACCCTTTCTGATAGCACGCTGGCGGCAGGGCAGGCAAGCACCTCCAAGGCGTACAGGGACAGTTCCAGCCACGTGTCCAACTTGGAGACCCAGTAAGTGTAGGACGCCGAGGGATCGGGAGGACAGGGGTACGGTCTGCCAGGTACTCCCGCAACATCCGCCGATACTTGTCCCTCCTGCTGATAGCGGGCCCCGCAGTGATGGAAGTTGCATGAGGGGGTGCCATGAACGTGTCCCACACCTTGGAGAGTGTTCCCCTGGTGGCTGTGGGCCTGATAGATGTTGTGGACTCTGGGAGACCCTCTCCTCTCTGCCGCCAGCGATGGTGGGTGGGAAAATCTCCATCATGTTCTGCACGAGTTCCCTCTGGTATTCCAGCAATCGATTCGTCCTCTCCTCTACCGGAATAAAAGAGGAGACGTTATCTTTATACCGGGGGTCCAGGAGTGCGAAGACCCAGTACAGTTTGTTCTCCACTATCCGGACAACACGTGTGTCCCGGGAAAAGCAGCCCAGCATGAAGTCAGCCATGTGTGCCAGACTCTGAATAGGCATGACCTCACTGCCCCCACCAGAAGGATCACTTGCCATTTCCTCCTCTTCCTCTTCCCGCCTCCTCTCCGCCCCATCCGCGCTGAACCAATGGGACGCACACAGCCTGACTGCTACCCTCGCCGCCAGCATCCTCCTCCTCTTCCACAGCCACCTCCACGTCGTCCTCCTCCTCATCCTCCTCCTCCTGCAACTGCCACCGTGAAGCAGACAAAAGTGTGGTCTGACTGTGTAGCTCCGTTGCGTCTCCTCCTACCCCCATCTCCTCTGCGTGCAATGCGTTCTCCCTTATTGCGATGAGCGATTCTTTAAGGACGCCTAGGAGCGGGATGGTTACGCTCACTATAGCGTCCTCGCTGCTGACCTTCTTGGTGGACTCCTCAAAGATACGCAGTACATCGCATATGTCTGCCATCCATGGCCACTCGTGGTTGGCAAACTGAGGGAGCTGAGTTGGAGGGCACGCGTGGATTCATAATCTGGTACTCCATCAATGCTCTCTGCTGCTCACACACCCTGGCCAACATGGAATAAGGTGGAATTCCAGCGAGTCGGCAGGTCGCACAACAGCCGATGTTCAGGCAAATGGAGGCGTTGCTGGAGTTTTTTTTAAAGCTAGCAGCAGCTACAGTTGACTTACGAAAGTGAGCGCACAAGCGCCGCACTTTCACCAGTAGCTCTGCCAGGTTGGGGTAAGTCTTTAGAAATTTTTGGACTACCAGATTAAAAACGTGGGCCAGGCATGGTACGTGATTGAGTTCGGCAAGCTCCAGAGCCGCCACCAGGTTACGGCCGTTATCGCACACGACCATGCCTGGTCCTAGCTGCAGCGGCGACAGCCACATCTCCGTCTGCTGCAATATATGGCGTCCCTCACCTCTGGGGCGCTGTGCTTCCTGTCGCCCAAGCTGATGAGCTTAAGCACCGCCTGCTGACGTCTCCCCGCGCCAGTGCTGCAACGCTTCCAGCTAGCGGCTGAGGGCGATGTTAAGGCACAGGAGGAGGAGGAGGAGGAGGAGGGGTTTATCAGAACCCATGCTGGCAATCTTGGGCGGGGGTGGTAGGTAGGCCGTCTCTGTTTGCGACCCCGTCCCCGCTTCCACTACATTCACCCAGTGTGCCGTCAAAGAAATGTATCGTCCCTGGCCGCAAGCGCTTGTCCACGAGTCGGTGGTCAAGTGGACCTTTGCGCTGACTGCGTACCTCAGGGCCCGCCTGATGTTACGCGACACGTGCTGGTGCAGGGCGGGGACGGCACTCCGGGAAAAGTAGTGGCGGCTGGGACGGAATAGCGAGGTGCGGCAGCCGCCATCAGGTCGCGGAAGGCCTGCGTCTCCACAAGCCTAAACGGCAACATCTCCAGGGCCAGCAGTTTGGAGATGTGGCAGTTTAAGGCTTGGGCTTGGGGGTGACTCGAGGCGTACTTCCGCCTGCGGTCGAACGCCTGCGAGATGGACA